>JAVJIF010010619.1:0-132721 GCA_038442645.1 Agave tequilana
TGACGATGATGCTAGAATGTGAGGAATACGACTCAAAGGTTGAGACTCATGACCTCATTTCAATTTTGGAGGAGCTAGGATTTATAAGGGATAACATAATGAGAGAAGAGTAAGGACTGCGACCATGATAGCGTACTTATTATGAGTAGCAGTCCTCATAATAAAGACTGCGATCATGAGAATTGTAACCAGGCAGTTCTCATAAAGTCACAGTCTTAGTCGTGGAGCGCTTCGAAGTCGAAGTCGCAGTTCTCACAAAATCGCAGTCGCAGTTGCGGAGCACTTTTAGTTGTGGTCATGGTCACAGTTAAAATTTAAAAGGGGATATTTTAATCTTTTTTGCATTTCGTGAATAAAACTCTCTTGACACGTGTCTGTAATCTAGCGCCTGCTAAGAAAAATGAGGCCCAGGTGAAAAAAGCTGTAATTGAGATTTTCACTAATTAACTTTTAATATAGGCAACCCAGCCAGAATCCCCCTATATATTGTTAGTTATTAATTTAATTAAGTATGGTTAAATGAAATTAATACGGGAGACAAATATTAGCATGTGGTGGCAAAGGAGAGAAATGGGTTGACACCTATAAGTAGGAGGTGTGTTTATAAGCTTGAGATAGGTTAGATAGAGATATATAATCAGGTAGGTGTCATCACAGAATGAACTTATCTCTCTATAATACTATCTTCCCTACTCATCCCATTCTCTTCTTCTTCCTCCAAATTTTCTCCATTTAGGAGAATTCTCTGTTGTCCTTGTACTACATATTGTTGCTAGCACTAGAATAGAAGGAAAAGAAGAGAACAGATAGAAAGGATAACTGAACAGAATTCTGGAGTTCTTTATGTAATCACCTAGAGGGGGGGTGAATAGGTGACTAGCTAATCTAATGGTCAATAATGCGGAATTAAAACTATTTATGCAAACTAAAACTTCTTAAACTAAACACCAAGTATAATAAGAGTATAGCCGGATTCCCCGTGAAGGGCTCTGGACTAACTTCTCTAGTCTCTTGGTTGAATACAAGTGTTAGCAAACAAACCCCAAGCATATAACAATTAAGCACACAATATATCAAGCATATAAAGATAAAACAATATAAGCATACAAGATATAAAGACAAGTAAGAGATAGAAAGAGAGTAATCGCAAACATGGGAGAATTGTTTCGAGGTTCGGCACACTTGCTCTACGTCCCCGCCTTCACACTCTAAAGGATTTCCACTAAAATCGATCCCACCGGATCACTCGGTGCCGCAACACCTATAAGGAGTTCCCACTAGAATTCTTGGACTCTCTAGTCCCTTCACTCGTTCCTGCAAGAACTACACACCGCAAGCTCACTAAATTTCTTGAAATTTCTTGCCTCTAGCTCACTAAATTGTTCTTTTAGGAGATCATTAATCTCACCCCATTTTGGAGATAACTGCCATTAAATTTTGGTCCTCACGATCTGATCATTTAAACTAGAATTTTCTGCAAGTGTGTGATGCACGTGTCAGGGACAGCGCTTCCATTTAGTTGTCAACATAAATGCCCAAAGTTAGTTCTTCAGGTATGGTGGCCTTTGGGTTGTCCTTTGTGCAAAATTAAAGTTTACTTCGAGTAGGAGCATTTTTTTTTAATGCATGACAAAGTAATATTCGGAAGAATCTTGAGCAAGTCATAGAGAAATCTAATTATTATATTTTACAATTTGTGATTTGAAATTTTGAGGAAATATAAAGGTCTCCTCTTATATTCAAACAATAGTTTACAATGGCTAAGATGACTCGAGTATACGTGTAATATCCTGAAAAAGTTTTTATGAAGTATTGGAAGGAGATTAATAATTATATTTTAAGAATTTGTGACTTGACATGTAATACCCCTCTCCCGGAATACGTGCTTAGTTACGTATTCAGTCTTTCGACCGTATTTTCCGATTTACCTTCCGTATTTGACCGATTTTAATTTCAAATATCGTTTTCCACTATTTTAGATTTTATGTGATTTTCTGGAATTTTCTGGAATTAAAATGAATTTCTTCAAGACCGGTGCGGCCAGTATCGCTGACCGATTTCCGAATTTTTATCTTCCAACTGTTAAGAATTTCTAGAAAGTCCTTTAGACATTATTGCTTAGAATCATATTTCCTACTTATACTCTTTTTCTGAGAATTTTATAAATTTATGAAAATCCTTTCGGAGTGGTAAATTACTGATTCCAAGATTTTTAACTAAAAATCTATGCAGTATTTCTTCAAACGAATTTCACCATTGGTCTTCAAATATTTTTCTTGATTTTTGGTAAATTTTCAGACCAATCCGAGATACTTGAATTTCGGACATTTTTCCAAAATTTGCAAAATTCCTTTTCCACCTCATGTGCCACCTCATTTCCACTCACACTTCACCTAACCCCACTAACTCTCTCTCCTTCTCATGGCCGGCCAAGTGGCATGGGAGGGGACACCTCACCCCTTCTTTTTGCAAGAAAACCCTTCCCTTTCACTTTAATTCCTCTCCCTTTACAAAAATCACAAACCTATATATGCATTGTCATTTGCAAATTGCCCTTTTTCTCATTTCTTCACCAAGAGAAGAAATCTTCTTCAAAATTCCCTTCTCCTTCCTCAACAAACCCTAGCTCCAAATCACCCAAATCCCTTCACTTCCACCTCAAGATCTCAAGGGTTTTCATCTAGGGCTTCATCAAGGGAGCTCAATTTCAACCATCTCTTCCCAAGGCAACACCAAGGGGAATTCTTCAACCCTAGCTTCAACAACAAGTGTGGAGTGAAGCAACCATCTTCTCTACCTTGGATCAAGACTCAAATCCAACCTATCCTAGTGAGTTTCTTACTCACCAAGACCTAGTTAACACTCCACATGCTTAGGGTAGAGATCCATGTACACCTATAACATAAAAATCCAATTTTTAGGTCATCTAAGCTCAAATCCAACCTCTCATGTCAATATATCACACACCAAAGCTAGACCCTGTTCTGGTGTACTTGTAGTAGTAGATCAGGTCCTCTAGTGCCACAAAAATCCTATTTTTAGACTGATAGAACCAACCAAGGTGAAATCTGATTTTTCTGCCTTAACAGCAGCAGATTTCAGAGGATCGGTCGACCGATCGACCGATCACTCTACCGACGTGCACAGCGTGCACAATTTTGAGTTGGCGGTCGACCGGCAGTCGACCGACCACTCGACCGGCTTAGGGAATTAGGGTGGACCAGTCGACCGACAGTCGACCGGCCAAAACCTGGAGCTCACGCACTTTGTACGGTCGACCGGCAGTCGACCGGCACTCGACCGCCTTTGAAATCCCAGTCGACCGGCAGTCGACCGGAGGTCGACCGTTAGGCCAACTCCTGGGACAGATTTTCAGACTCCCTTCCTTTCTAATTTTTGATATTCCCCTGATATATGTATGCTGTTTTAGCCTTGTTTATGCTTCATACCTGTACTGCATAACTTGCTACCTGATGGATCTTGCTTTATTATGCTTCATGACTCATGTTACATATTGCTACTCCATATCATGTTAAATATGAAATATCACCTCCCCTTCATGCTATCACTCAAACACCAAGCATGATATACCCGACTTTTGTATAAAATATACCAATTTACATGGGGACAGGGGGAAATATGCGGAATATCGATACGTGTTCGTGTTTACAGTGGTATTAGGTTGTGCACTATATTTCCGGTCTTACCTGCGGTACTCCAGGGGACCGAGGGGAGTGCTTCCTCCCTTTCCTGTTTACTGTCATGACAAGGGCATACATAAGACCCTCCTGTTAGCCTAGCGGCAGGTTCCGTCTTCAAGCAACGGAACAATACTGGGCCGTGGTCCCGGGCATGCACGGGACCCACTGTAAACATAGTTCGTCGATACAACCGCTGTTTCCAATAACAACCTTGTTTCACTAGGATATGGATCTATGTGCTCTGGGACGCTGGGTCACATAGCTAGATATCACAGTAAGACAAGTAATAATAATAAGACATCATTTGTAGATTTATTGCATATGACTTTATCTTTCTTAGTTTACATCTCTTGTCGCACATTGTTACTTAGTACTATTTCATTATCTCTATTCGTGATCCTTGCCACTTGGCTATCTTTTATTTGTTGTATTATGTCTTGACCCTTTGGATTTGCATATTCAGATTCTGAGGCTTGGAACGAAGTGGAGCCTTCCACAGAGGACTTGGCTTACCTAGGAGAGCAGGCTGACCAGCTCTAGATCTACCCTGCCCGACACTTCTTTTTGGTTCACGGATCTCCATCCTTACGTGAGCACTTTTGTATTTTTGATTGTATATCGTTCTTTTTGGACTTGGGTTGTGATAGAGGACACTTGTAAAGTGATTTTGCTTATCATAACTTGTGCAACTTTGTATTTATATTTTGTAAGTTGGCATATGATTATACCACGCTGTGTGTGTTGTACTCTGATACTTGTTGTACTTATGCTTAGCGTATATACGTGGAGGCACCATCTGACCTACGTATATGCGTTGCAGTGACGCTCCCGTATCATTGGGATCGGGGCGTTACAGGTTGGTATCAGAGCCTAGGCTCTCAAACCTAAAAGTACAACCAAGTGGCAAATTCTAGTGATTTGCTAATGCCAACTACAATGTACAAAGTTATAAAGTCCTTCTTGATTCCTTCGTTGATCAATTCCTTCGTATCCTAAACTCCTTTCCCTTGTTTCCAATTCCAGATCTTATCCCTTTCGGTATGGAGAGACGTTCGGGTCGCAACAATGTCGGGCAAGTACCGAATGGACCCGTAGGAGGAGAGGGTGCTGATGTCCTGAGGATCATTCAGACTATGCTGGGAAACCAGCAACAGCAGATGGAGAATCAGCAGCAGCAGACTGAGCTCCTCAGGCAGGAGTTGGCAGCTCCGAAGGAGCAAAGGCCTGGGAACGTGTCAGACTTCCGGCGGCTGCAGCCGGCCGTATTCACGGGAGTCGAGAGACCATTGGAGGCTGAACAGTGGTTGACAGACACCACCGATCTGCTGAACGCCGCCAGGGTGCCTAAGGAGAACCAAGTGGAGGTTGCAAAGATCCAGCTGAAGGACATAGCCAGGACTTGGTGGCTTGCAGAGGAGGCTCGCTTGAAGGAACCTATCTCTTGGGATACGTTCTCCAAGAGCTTTTATAGCAGGTTCTTTCCCGCCACTGCTCAGAAAGATATGGAGGAGCAATTCATCAGGCTTCAACAGGGGAACAGATCCGTGGATGAGTATGCTGCAGAATTCCTCAGGCTGAGTCGCTTTGCCCCTTACATGGTGTCAGATGAAGAGAAGAGGGCAAGCAGGTTTCAGCAGGGTTTACAGATGGAGATCCAGATGTTTCTGATGCCCCAGCAGCTGAAGACCTATGCTGAGGTTCTCACCATCGCTCGAGAGGTGGAGCGTGGGTTTCAGAAGAAGCAAGAGAACCAGGCCATGAAGAGGCCGTTTGTGCCGGTGGGCAGAGGAGGACCATCCAGAGCAGCGAAGGTCCAGGCCAGGCAACCATTCAGGGCAGTTCCTTACCAGATGGCTCGACCAGGTCTTATCTGCAACTTTTGCCAGAAGCCAGGACACTCTCAGCAGGATTGCCGGAGGGCAAACGGATGGTGTTTGGTGTGTGGAGCACGAGACCATGCCGTGGAGACCTGCCGCACAGGAGAGTGGGGTTTGCTAATCAAACCTTGCCGGCACCTCAAGGGCAGAATGTACAGAGGGTACTACCAGGGCCAGTTGGGCAGAGGCACCAGGGACCAGTGATGAGGAGAGCTCTTCCCCTTCCTCCACCGCATGTTGTTCGCCCAGTGCAGAGAGGAGCCAGGACGGCAGCAGGACGTGGTAGAGGTCAGGCCTACAACCTGTCAGCGGAGGAGGCTGAGGCTTCAGAGGAGGTGATTACAGGTAACATCAGAGTTCATTCTATACCCGTTCTCGCTCTCTTCGATTCAGGTGCATCCCACTGTTATATCTCCGACCATTTTGTGGCTGTTCATTCTATACCTGTTAAGGCTTTAGACCACAAGTGGGAGATAAGTACAGGGAATGGGGTAGTTGTATCTTCTAGAGTTTGTGCTGACTGTCCAGTGGAGCTTTGTGGGAAGATCTTGGCCATAGATATGCTCGTACTAGACACCAAAGGGTACGACGTGATCTTAGGCATGACTTGGCTCAGTCAGTACTATGCTGTGATCGACTGCAGAGGGAGGAGGATCAATTTCAGAATCCCTCATCAGCCGGAGTTCCAGTTTAGTGGAGAGGTGAAGCCTGCTAAGAAGGAGATTCAGATGACCACTTCGGAGGTTCTGAAGGAGTGCCAGTGTGGGATGAATTTCCAGAAGTCTTTGCTGAGATTTCAGGACTTCCACCGGAGAGGATAGTGGAGTTCTCCATTGATACAATTCCAGGGACAGCTCCTATATCCAAGGCTCCGTACAGGATGGCACCGACGGAGTTGGAGATCTTGAAGAAGCAACTGCAGGAGTATTCGGACAAGAGATTGATTCGGCCGAGCACTTCACCATGGGGAGCTCCAGTACTCTTGGCGAGTAAGAAGGATGGTGGTAAGAGGCTTTGTATTGATTATAGGGAGTTGAACAAGGTCACCATCAAGAACAAGTATCCCTTACCCCGGATTGATGATTTATTTGATCAGCTCCATGGAGCCCGTGTATTTTCTAAGTTAGATTTGCAGTCGGGTTACCATCAGCTGAGGGTGAAGAAGGAGGATGTTCCGAAGACGGCATTCAGGACCCGATATGGCCACTATGAGTTTCTGGTTATGCCTTTCGGAGTCACAAATGCCCCTGCAGTCTTCATGGACTTGATGAACCGAGTGTTCTCCCCTTACCTGGATCAGTTTGTGGTTGTATTTATAGATGACATCCTGATCTATTCTAAGAGTTATAGGGAGCATGCAGAGCACTTGAGAATTGTGTTGCAGACTCTTCAGCAGGAGCAGCTTCATGCCAAGAGGAGCAAGTGTGAATTCTGGTTGGATAGCATAGCTTTCCTTGGACACATAGTTTCAGCAGAAGGAATTTCAGTTGATCCTAGTAAAGTCCAGGCAGTGCAGAATTGGCCAGTCCCGAAGACGGTGACTGAGATAAAGAGCTTTCTTGGACTAGCCGGATATTACAGACGCTTTGTCCAGGATTTCTCTAGACTTGCAGCTCCGTTGACCAGGCTCACCAGGAAAGGGGAGAGATACATATGGACAGGAGAATGTGATGCAGCATTTGAGCAGTTGAAGCAGAGGCTTATCACAGCCCCAATCTTGAGGACTCCTTCAGGAAGAGGAGGGATGGTCATTTTCTGTGATGCATCAGGTAAAGGCCTGGGGTGTGTGCTTATGCAACATGATCATGTTATAGCATATGCATCTAGGCAGTTGAAGCCTCATGAGAGGAATTACCCAACTCATGACTTGGAGTTGGCAGCTGTGATATTTGCTTTGAAGATCTGGAGACACTACCTTCTGGGAGACAAAGTGTTGATATACACAGACCACAAGAGCCTCAAGTATATTTTCTCACAGAAGGAGTTAAATATGAGGCAGAGGAGGTGGTTGGAGCTTATGGCGGACTACGATATTGACTTACAGTATCATCCAGGCAAAGTCAATACCGTACCGGATGCACTGAGCAGGATGCCAGAGAACAGAGTGCTAGTCCACCTTACGCAGCAGAGGGAGTTGATTCAGGAATTCATCAGATTGGATTTGATGTTGGTGCAAGGAGGTGATAAGGCCGGGCAGTTCATGACTCTGCAGATCCAGTCATCTTTGATAGAGGAGATCAAGGAAGCTCAGAAGGAGGATCCAAGATTACAGACATTCAGAGCTCAGGTGGAGGCTGGATTGAGGACTGATATTTGCATTCATCCGGATGGTGCATTGTGTTTTGGAGATAGACTTTGTGTTCCCCAGGGAGAAGTCAGACAGAAGATTTTGGAGGAAGCACACAGTTCAGCTTATTCTATACACCCTGGGGGAAACAAGATGTACCAGGACCTGAAGAAGCACTTTTGGTGGAATGCTATGAAGAGGGAGATAGCCCAGTTTGTTGCTAAGTGCTTGGTTTGTCAGCAGATTAAGATCGAGCATCAGAGATCAGCTGGACTTCTTCAACCTTTGCCGATACCCGAGTGGAAATGGGAGCACATCACCATGGACTTCGTGACGGCATTGCCTCGGAGTCCCAGGGGTAATAATGCAGTGTGGGTGATAGTTGATCGCCTCACCAAGTCAGCTCACTTCATACCATTCAGGGTAGGCCAGACGACAGAGGTTCTGGCAGATAAGTATGTGAAGGAGGTGGTTCGTCTGCATGGAGTTCCAGTTAGTATTGTGTCAGATAGAGACACCAGATTCAGATCTCATTTCTGGGAGAGTCTCCAAGAAAGTCTGGGAACTCGTCTGAAATTCAGTACTTCTTATCATCCTCAGACAGACGGACAATCTGAGAGGACTATCCAGATCCTTGAAGATATGTTGAGGGCTTGCATGATTGACTTTGGGGGATCTTGGGAAGACCATCTTCACTTGGCTGAGTTTTCATATAACAACAGCTACCAGGCAAGTATCAAGATGGCACCTTTTGAGGCATTGTATGGTAGGAAGTGCCGATCACCGATTTGTTGGGATGAAGTCGGTGAGAGGAGTCTTTTGGGACCAGAGATCCTGATACAGACGACAGAGAAGGTCAGGGTTATCAGAGATCATCTCAGGGCTGCTCAGAGTAGGCAGAAGAGTTGGGCAGACACTCGGAGGAGGCCATTGGAATTCCAGACCGGAGATCATGTGTTCTTGAAGATATCACCTACCAAGGGTGTAATCCGGTTCGGTACACGTGGGAAGCTGAGTCCGAGATATATTGCCCATTCGAGATCCTGGATCGTGTGGGAGATATGTCCTATAGATTGGCATTACCGCCATCTTTGGACGGGGTGCATAATGTCTTCCACGTGTCTCAGTTGAGGAAGTATGTCAGGGATGACAGCCATATTCTGGATCATTCTGAGCTGGAGTTACAACCTGATTTATCATACCAAGAGCAGCCGTTGGCCATTCTGGACAGGAGTGTCAAGACACTGAAGAACAGAGCTATTCCATTGGTATTGGTGTCATGGAACAGGCATGCGCCAGGAGAGGCCACTTGGGAGCGTGAGGACGTTATCCGGGAGCGTTATCCTCAACTTTTCACATCTTGATTGGGTAAGACTCTTTTCTTCTACTCTTCTTTACCGTTATCTTTCCTTGTATCCATATCTATCTGTTGCTTTTCCTGTTATCTTTCACCTTATGAAATTTCGAGGACGAAATTTTTGTAAGGTGGGTAGATTGTAATACCCCTCTCCCGGAATACGTGCTTAGTTACGTATTCAGTCTTTCGACCGTATTTTCCGATTTACCTTCCGTATTTGACCGATTTTAATTTCAAATATCGTTTTCCACTATTTTAGATTTTATGTGATTTTCTGGAATTTTCTGGAATTAAAATGAATTTCTTCAAGACCGGTGTCGGCCAGTATCGCTGACCGATTTCCGAATTTTTATCTTCCAAACTGTTAAGAATTTCTAGAAAGTCCTTTAGACATTATTGCTTAGAATCATATTTCCTACTTATACTCTTTTTCTGAGAATTTTATAAATTTATGAAAATCCTTTCGGAGTCGGTAAATTACTGATTCCAAGATTTTTAACTAAAAATCTATACAGTATTTCTTCAAACGAATTTCACCATTGGTCTTCAAATATTTTTCTTGATTTTTGGTAAAATTTTCAGACCAATCCGAGATACTTGAATTTCGGACATTTTTCCAAAATTTGCAAAATTCCTTTTCCACCTCATGTGCCACCTCATTTCCCACTCACACTTCACCTAACCCCACTAACTCTCTCTCCTTCTCATGGCCGGCCAAGTGGCATGGGAGGGGACACCTCACCCCTTCTTTTTGCAAGAAAACCCTTCCCTTTCACTTTAATTCCTCTCCCTTTACAAAAATCACAAACTATATATGCATTGTCATTTGCAAATTGCCCTTTTTCTCATTTCTTCACCAAGAGAAGAAATCTTCTTCAAATTCCCTTCTCCTTCCTCAACAAACCCTAGCTCCAAAATCACCCAAATCCCTTCACTTCCACCTCAAGATCTCAAGGGTTTTCATCTAGGGCTTCATCAAGGGAGCTCAATTTCAACCATCTCTTCCCAAGGCAACACCAAGGGGAATTCTTCAACCCTAGCTTCAACAACAAGTGTGGAGTGAAGCAACCATCTTCTCTACCTTGGATCAAGACTCAAATCCAACCTATCCTAGTGAGTTTCTTACTCACCAAGACCTAGTTAACACTCCACATGCTTAGGGTAGAGATCCATGTACACCTATAACATAAAAATCCAATTTTTAGGTCATCTAAGCTCAAATCCAACCTCTCATGTCAATATATCACACACCAAAGCTAGACCCTGTTCTGGTGTACTTGTAGTAGTAGATCAGGTCCTCTAGTGCCACAAAAATCCTATTTTTAGACTGATAGAACCAACCAAGGTGAAATCTGATTTTTCTGCCTTAACAGCAGCAGATTTCAGAGGATCGGTCGACCGATCACTCTACCGACGTGCACAGCGTGCACAATTTTGAGTTGGCGGTCGACCGGCAGTCGACCGACCACTCGACCGGCTTAGGGAATTAGGGTGGACCAGTCGACCGACAGTCGACCGGCCAAAACCTGGAGCTCACGCACTTTGTACGGTCGACCGGCAGTCGACCGGCACTCGACCGCCTTTGAAATCCCAGTCGACCGGCAGTCGACCGGAGGTCGACCGTTAGGCCAACTCCTGGGACAGATTTTCAGACTCCCTTCCTTTCTAATTTTTGATATTCCCCTGATATATGTATGCTGTTTTAGCCTTGTTTATGCTTCATACCTGTACTGCATAACTTGCTACCTGATGGATCTTGCTTTATTATGCTTCATGACTCATGTTACATATTGCTACTCCATATCATGTTAAATATGAAATATCACCTCCCCTTCATGCTATCACTCAAACACCAAGCATGATATACCCGACCTTTGTATAAAATATACCAATTTACATGGGGACAGGGGGAAATATGCGGAATATCGATACGTGTTCGTGTTTACAGTGGTATTAGGTTGTGCACTATATTTTCCGGTCTTACCTGCGGTACTCCAGGGGACCGAGGGGAGTGCTTCCTCCCTTTCCTGTTTACTGTCATGACAAGGGCATACATAAGACCCTCCTGTTAGCCTAGCGGCAGGTTCCGTCTTCAAGCAACGGAACAATACTGGGCCGTGGTCCCGGGCATGCACGGGACCCACTGTAAACATAGTTCGTCGATACAACCGCTGTTTCCAATAACAACCTTGTTTCACTAGGATATGGATCTATGTGCTCTGGGACGCTGGGTCACATAGCTAGATATCACAGTAAGACAAGTAATAATAATAAGACATCATTTGTAGATTTATTGCATATGACTTTATCTTTCTTAGTTTACATCTCTTGTCGCACATTGTTACTTAGTACTATTTCATTATCTCTATTCGTGATCCTTGCCACTTGGCTATCTTTTATTTGTTGTATTATGTCTTGACCCTTTGGATTTGCATATTCAGATTCTGAGGCTTGGAACGAAGTGGAGCCTTCCACAGAGGACTTGGCTTACCTAGGAGAGCAGGCTGACCAGCTCTAGATCTACCCTGCCCGACACTTCTTTTTGGTTCACGGATCTCCATCCTTACGTGAGCACTTTTGTATTTTTGATTGTATATCGTTCTTTTTGGACTTGGGTTGTGATAAAGGACACTTGTAAAGTGATTTTGCTTATCATAACTTGTGCAACTTTGTATTTATATTTTGTAAGTTGGCATATGATTATACCACGCTGTGTGTGTTGTACTCTGATACTTGTTGTACTTATGCTTAGCGTATATACGTGGAGGCACCATCTGACCTACGTATATGCGTTGCAGTGACGCTCCCGTATCATTGGGATCGGGGCGTTACACCACTACTCAAGAATCCTACACAAATCAAAGCAAGCATAAAAAGGCAAATGCATTAGCACTTAAAACACTTAGAGCATCTCTTAATGAAGACCTTTTACCGGTGTTTGATCATTATGATTCGGCTTTTGCAGTTTGGAGCATATTGACTTCTCCCGAGCTACCAAGGATCATCAACAAGTTGAGAAGATCTAGGAGAGACATGTCCGACGAGCATTGCCTCATGGTCCAAGGGAAAAACTCCCTTGAGGTACAATCGGATTCTCAATTAGATGATTGCTCTAGTTCCTATTGCGATGATTGTTTAGAAGCTCAAACCTTAAATATGGAACTTTCCACAAAGCCTGAAAATTTTTTAGAAAAACATAATCTTTTGAAAAAGAATAATCTTGAACTAAAAAAAGAAATGAAGGATTTGTGCTCAACTTTTGAATCGGTTTTGCAAGAGAAGGAAGAGATTACTAGTGAACGTGACTCACTAAGATCTCAACTGGACCTTGCCCTAAAGGAGATTGATATTTTGAAAAACAAAAATGATTGCGATGATGTTGTGAAAAACAATGAGGTTTTATCTTCTAAATTAGATTTTGTTTTAAAAGATAACCTTGTTTTGAAAAATGAAATTGATTTCATTACAAAAGAATTGGATTTAGTTTTAAAGAAAAATGAATCTTTGAAAATTGATATTGATTCTCATATGTGCCATGCTAGTGTAGCTTCTTCGTCTAGCACACCTATTGCATGCTCCACTTTATCTTCAAGTACTGAAAAAGATATAAATATTTTGAAGAAAAGTGTTGAATGTTTGGGCTCCACTTTGAGCCAATGTACTTTGAATCATACACGCTTGGAAACCTTGGTTCGCAAGAAACAAGTTCCATCTTTACATTTACACCCATCACGGCATACACATGCTCATCACGGACACAACCATAACATGTATGCTAATGTGTACACTTGTACACATTGTGGTCGTAAGGGCCACCTTGCTAGATTTTGCTATGATCGTTTACATGTTGAAAATTTAGCAAATAATCTTGTTTTGGTTAGGAAAGATACTAACCCCTATGGACCCAAAAGAAAATGGGTACCAAAGACCACCCCTCATATATTCGATGTAGGTGTGGGCTCTCGCATCACGTGAGAGTGGCGGTGCCTTGGAGTGGGTGCGTTCCGTACTTAAGAGAAAACAAATTTGGATGCATCACTTTCAAGGAGAGTTTGGTGGAGAGGACCACCATTGGTTTGGAGAACTAGAGAGTTGCCTTCATCGGTTTTGGTACAAATCTCTAACTCCCATTTATATTTACATATTTTTCATGTTCATCAATTTATAGCATGCCATGGTTTATTGTTCATTATGCTTATGTCATGTTGATTAGATTACTGTTATACATGTTTAGTTACTTGAGACACCCATGTTTTATATGGATCTATATTTAGTGTTCTCACCTTGTTTAAACTAATATGTATGCACTAGATCTAATGTACATGCATATACATAATGATCATATGAATGTTTCTGATGATTTGTTTTGATGACTCATGTTTTGTTTAGTATGTTGAATGTCATGTTTATTAGACCTTTGACATACATGTATAGCTTTTGAGATCACCCATGTTTAGATGGACCCATTTGTTGTGTTCTCACCATTGTTTAGCTATTATGTATTTCATGATTCCAATAGCATGTGGATTTTCTTCATGATCATTTTTATGTCTATCATGTTGATTTATGTGTCGTTTTATGCTTCTTGATTTGAATATATGTTTAGATGTTATTTTCATGAAAACTAGGATTTATACTTGTACATAGAATGGGCCACAAGTAACTCTTTTTATGTTTGTGCTTGAATGCCTATTTGTACCCATTAGATGTGCTAGTATAGTCTAGTTTTGATGATTCATGCATTCTAACTTGTATTCCTCATTTTAAATATGTTTCTATAATCATATGTTTTAACTTCATGTATATGTCTATCTTGTCCAAACTATCGATTATACATGTACAACCTTTAGTCACGTGCATATACTTTTGTGGACTCATTATGTTTAGGATATGTATATATACTTTAGTTTGTACATGACATACATATGCCTTGAAGCTTAAATCGTTTTGATGATTTTCATGTTTTTTAGGTAATTTTAATTAGTAATAAAAATCTAGTTTTTCATGTTTTCATGTTTTTAAAGAATTTCATATGAGCTTAATTGAATATTTTCATGTAGATATGTGTCACATTATACTTGTTCACTCACTTTATTAGTTTACTCATGATTTGTTTTCATGAGACTTTGATATGGGCTTTATGGACCTTAAGTGTTTAGTGATCATGTGATTTACATGTGCTTCATGAAAAACAATTTTGTTTTATTCCTTACTTGAAGGATTTCGTACTAGTTTAAAAGTTTTTCCTATAACTAGTTCGTATTCTTCACTATGGTAGAGATTTTCAAACATGCTACATTTTCAAACCTATTTTGAAAACCCCTACCTTCCAAGGGCGGTTGGATGGGCGATCATGCTCATGTATGCTTTATAGTGAAAACCATTTTAAACTTGAACATGAATGGGAGGATAGGAATATGAGATATACTCTTGATCTTATTATTGTTTCAATTGGTATCATTGAATTCTTTCAATTGGTATCAATCTTGACATTTCTTGTATACTCATATAGTTTTATGTATGTATGCTTGCATTTCAAAGAATATCAATTTCAATTGGTATCTACTTTTCATACATATATATGTTTTATTTGTGCTTATTATATCCCTATATCTTTAAGCACAAGAATTTTGTTTATGCTAAGCTTGAGCTTCAACTTTGTTTCAATTGATTTAGCTTTCAATTGGTATCTTTATTCGAGCCTATGCATAGTTTCATTTGGTATTTCATAAAGGGGGAGAAAATCTTGTATTTCATCTTTCAATTGGTATTTTGTATTCCACTCCCTTGCTTTATGATAGAAAATAATGATTTCAATTGGTATTTTGTTTCCCACCCTCACACTTTATGATTAAAAATTTTTAAGGCATATGATATCAAAATCAAATTTGTTTATATACTTAAAAAGAATAATAATTTCAATTGGTATTAAGATTTATGTTTAGAAATTCAAAAAATTTGTAATGTTTAATTTCAATTGATATCAAGATTGTTTATTTACAATTGATATGATATTTGTTCACTTATCAATGGGTATCAAGATTTGTGTTTTTCAATTGGTATAGTTTCACTTTTAAATTGGTATCAATATACACTTCCTTGACACATTTTTTTTAATTGGTATCATATTTGAGTTTAGACAAAAAAAAGGAGAGAACATCCCTTGATTGATTCCTTGTTTTGAATAAAAAGAAGAGAAGAATATGTTTTTATTAGTTTTGTTTTGTCTTTAACTCCTTTGTTGATGATTGACAAAAAGGGGGAGAAGAATTTGAGTTTATATGCATGTTTGTATGCATGTTTTATGTTTTTATTAAGTTCAATTGGTATCAAAAACATTATTTAAAGAATATGTTTAGTTTTGGTATCAAGAGCTTGTAAAAGAGATCATTAGTTTTGTTTTGCATATATTAAGTTTAATTGGTATTTAGAGCATGTTTATTTGTTTAGTTTAATTGATATCTAGAGTATGTTTATTTGTTTTTGAAAATTTCATTGGTATCTTTCATTGGTATCTAGAGCCATTTATTGTTTTATGCATATCTATGCATGTTTCATGTTTAGTATTCATTGCATATATTTGTTGTTTATCCCTATGTATGAGTTAAGGGGGAGCTTCTTTGAAGCTTAACTTTAATCCATGCATATATAACTCCATGAGTTTTGTCATCATCAAAAGGGGGAGATTGTTGGCCCAAAGGCCTTCCACTCTAGTTTTGATGATGATTAACTCATGTAGTTATGTGTACTAATAATCTTGTGTTATTTAGTTTCAGATCATTAATCAAGTTATTAGTTGGTGATTGATACACAATATTGCATATTTTACCACATAATCCCCATGCATATTGCAAATAAATATATGATTTTTACTCATCTTCTCTATATATTTGCAGGTCCACACTCAAATGAGAGAAAGCCCAATAATCACTTTAATTAGCAATAATTAAAGGGATTAAATCCAAGATTAAAATAAAGCCCAAGATTTGAAATCAGAATCCAGAGAGATCCTCGCGCCAATTGAAGATTCTAGAAGGCCACGTGGATAACAACCTCTCAACCAACCTACAACAGAATTCTGTTTCCCAACAGAATCCGTTTTGCCGCGCGCTCGCGGCAGTTCCAGGGTTGTTGAGATCCGGATTTTGCGCCAACAGAAAGGGCTCTTGAAGCTTCTCTCTCAGCCTATAAATATCTGCACCTGACCTGCGAGAAAAGACAGAATGGAGAAGAGAGGAGAAATTGTTAGATGTTGTAATTTTTCATAGGTTTCTCTCTAGGTTTTAGTTCTTTAGATCCCTCTTCTTCTTCCCTAGAAATCTATGCAAGAGAGAGATTGTAAGAGAGAGAGAGAGCTTGTAATCTTCAAGGAGTGACAACTTGAAGCAAGGATTAATCCATTCTCTACTTCTCTACTTAAAGCATGGTTCTAGTTTAATTGCTTTCTTTACTTTCTTGCAATTTACTTCATGCTTTGCTTTTCTTTATTAATGGCTTGTAGCTAATTTTTCTACCATGTACTAGCTAACCACTAGCCTTGCCATCTTCACTAACTCATGGGTGATTGCTTTAATTCATCTTGCAAGTTGGATGGTCTTCTCTTCTCCGATGGGTTAAACCACCCTTCATCTACATGAGAAAGTAATTAGATCAACACGCAAGACAAACCTACGCCGATGAAATCAACATGAGGCACGCCTTCACTATCACGGAGTTTAGTAAGTTTTGGCAAGGTAAGCTAGTTATGGTTTGCTTCTTCAAGTTTACTTTCTTTTTAGTTGTTAGTCCAAACCAATCTTGATCTTGATTTCTTTTTACATTTTCCACCATGAATATATCCATCCATTCTTTCGTTCATTTTCCCATTTGTTTTTATTCTTATAAGCATAGAAGAATTCTCGTTTACTTTCTTCACTACGGACCGTAACGCTTCCATCGCTAGCTCTCCCTGAGAATCGACTCGGTATAGCTCTATGCTATAATGGAGATGAGAAAGGGTACATCAATAATCATCTTTCACACATTTGTGGAGCACTCGAGGTTGTTTCTAAACCTTAACTCTTTCATTTGAATATCTATATTTGTGTGCAAATTAACTCCACAATACAACACCTTTCCCGTCTAATCAAATTTTTGGCGCCGTTGCCGGGGAGAGCAACGGATTTTCTTTAAAGTGAAGAACTAAACGAATCTTCTTCTCTGTTGCAGGTTACAGGTTGAAGAACAGGAAAATTTTAATTGCAGTGACATATAAGTGGACCTGGGCCTCTGCTCTCGAAAGCAGACACCAGGATCCCTCAGTTTTGCCGCGGAATCCTGGTTTTTGCCGCGGATCTGCGGCAATCCTGAGTTGACTACTCACAAAATTTCTGCAGGGTCTCCAGCTCTGCAAAATACAGCTTCTGCTATACTTGAATTCCTGTATTTTTCACCTATTACCTGCTAATTTAATCAACAGTAAAAAATTGGTTGAAAAGTTAAAAATTGATTAGACATTTGCATTTCTAGGCACGTGTCTTTTCAATTCATTTACTTTTACTGTTGAAGAGTGCTGGAGGCAAGGTACGTTTTGCATTGCATGTAGACTAGGAATCATCTCTTGCTTGATTTTCATGCTTTGAGTGAATTCTAGTTATATATTTTTGTACACTTGCACAATTCATTTTTAAGGGCATAACCCATAAATAAGATAAGGTGGGGGATTTCATTACCCTTTCCTTAGCCCAAAAACCACCATCCCAGCACTCACTAACCCAAGCCTAATTTAATAAAAAAATAGACGTTGGCCCTAGGGACATCTCTGACTCATCTAGGAGATTTTCCTAAGGGGGAAAAGTGTTGGAAATAGACTCTTGCAAAATCAGTGTCTAGGAAAGGGATTGAGGGCCGAAAGCCCGAAGGTTGCTGGTTACTTAATTAAGGAACGTCTCTGACGGAAAACCTCCCACCAACCTTGCCCTTCCCTGGCTGATTAACTTGTGGTCTACGTCTACACTAAACCTCCCGTGGATGATCTAATCAGTTAGGAGTCGTCTAGGTCTAGGTCAACCATTCTTTTGGCTTGGTTTTGATTTTTTTTCTTTTCTTTTTGTTTGTTGTTTGATTTTTCTTTTTTGTTTGTGATTGTTTGTGATATGGAATTCAATAATAATAATTCTTTCAATCCTAACATGAATCCATATTTCACACCAACTCCATTCTATTCGGATAATTCCAACCCGGTATTTTATAATACGCACCAACCAAATACACCGGGTTGGCCTTATCCGAATCAATATGACCCATACCCCCATCTAATAATTATAATTTCCATAATAATTTCAACTCTTCACCGAGTAATTGGGGATTCACGTACCCCGAGTCAAATTCTCAAATTCCTCGTCCACCATATTCACCTTATACACAACATTCATTCCCCGATTTCGCTTCTTATACTCCTTTTTCTGAACCATCAATTGAAGAAAAATCTGAGTTACTAAGGAGTTTAGAAGCCAATCTTCAGAGGGCTGAGCAACAACGTCATGAAACCTTTGCCCCTCCAATTCCACAGTATTTTCAAGAGTCTTACTCACTCCCACCTTTTCCTAATGAACAACCATTTGCCTTGGAAACGAGTAAAGATCTCTGTGTGAGTCCATTCTTCCATCACCACACATTTTGACTCACAATTTCATCACCAATTCCAAAACAACACTTCATCTTTTCCACAAAATGATGAACCAATGAATTGTCAAAAGATGCTTGAATTCTTGACTCATGCTCAAAATGCTAGAAATCGTGACATAGATTTGATGATCCAAACTCTTCATTCTTATCCTATTTCTAATGTCACTAGCCACTCTGTTAAAACCAATGAGTCATGTAGTTTTGGAAATCAAGATTCAATTTCAGCACACTCACCTGAACTTGTCCAAACTTCAGATCCCATTGACATTTTGGCAAGTTTTCCTTTTACTGAAATTGAACTTGAACATGAACATGATCCTGAACTTCCACTTGATGATTCAATTCTACTTCCTGATTCAATTATGACTTCGGTGTCTTCACATAAATTCACTTCATTTCCGAGTCATTATTGAATCCAGTACCCATCCATTGTGAAATTGAATCACCAATCTTCCTTGATGATCATGTTGAACTTGACCAATTCATTGCTTTTGAAAATCCCATTGATAAATTGGCAAGTTCTCATTTTTGTGAATTGAACTACATGAGGAATGTGATCTTGAACTGCAACTTAGTGATTCAATTCTTTTTCCTGATTCAATAATGACTCCGGTATCTTTACCTGACATCAATCTTTTCCCGGAGTCAACTTTGGATCCTGTCCCAATTCATAATGAAATTGAATCAACCATCCTTGAGGATCATCTTGAACTTGACCAATTATACACTTCTGAAAATCCCATTGACAAATTGGCAAGTTCTTCATTTTTTGATATTGAACTCAATGTGGAATGTGACTTTGACCCTCAAGTTTGTGATTTAGTTCAAATACCTGAATCATTATTACTCCTGTTTTGTTACCCAATTTGAGTAACATTTTAGAGTCAGTTTTGATTCCCAACCCTCCTGAACTTGAATCACTAATCTTAGATAGTCACATTCCATCTGGGGAAATGATTGTGGATTTGAGCTTCATTTTTTTGACTTGGACCCAATTCATGAACTCACTTCGACTCCTGAACCTTTACTTGATTTCAGTCACCTTTCTGAGTCAGTGTTAGTTTCTGTCCATCCCGAGTCCAAGTCGACCATTCTATCATTTCATAATCCATTCTGGGACAAGGATCTTGATAAATTTGACTCTGAAATTATTTTAGAAATTTGGAAATTAGATGGGGACATGTACTTAATAAAAATCTTCCATGGATTTATCTTTTTAGTGGGTCATATTCATGATATTTCTGGTGGGTTCCTCAAACCCAACGTAATAATGATTGGGCCATGTTTCGTGGACCAATCAGACCACCACCGGAACCACCACCTTAAGGTAATTTTTCTCCTTCCCTCTCTATTTTGTTTCATGCATTATTTTTTTTATCTTGCATACATTGAGGACAATGCATGAGATAGGTATGGGGGGGTATGTACTAACATAGGATTTTTTATTTTCTTTATAGGCTTTTTTATTTTTTAGGATTTTTATTTTTCTTTTTAGGTCTTCCATTTTCTTTTAGATTTTATTTTTGTTATAGAATTTCCACTTTCTTTTAGATTTTACCTTTTCTTTTAGAAATAAAATAAAAAAAATTAAAAAAAAAACTTTTTGAAATAAGAGACAAAGTTTAGATCTATTTTTAAGAAAATTAAGATGTATCTTAGAAACTAAGAAAGCCTTAATTATGACATCTTAAACCTAGTTGAAATAATAGATCTTGCTTGAAATTATAGGCTAAGTAAGAAAATTGGTGAGATATTTTTATCTTGAATTTTTTGCCTTAGATAATATGCACGTTACACTTACACATTTCTTGGGATGGAGACAAAGACCAAAAATGTCATATAAATAAAAAAAGAAAAAGAAAAAAAAATATAAATAAAACATCACCTATTAAGCTGGAGAATTGTGCCTCAAGAAGCATGATTATTCACGCCTAACGGTGGTAAAGGAAATAAATAATCCCTTTTAGTTTTGTGGCCTTTTTTACTCGAGACCTTAAACCCGAGGGATGTTTTCTCATCTGGTGCCCTAAGACCGTCTGGTTTGGGAGTCATCGGTTAAAGGCTCGCTACAAGGGTAAACTAGAAAGCCTAAACTAAGAAGAAGAAAAAAAAAAGAAAGCAGAAAATATATATATATATATATAAATAAATAAATGGCTTGATGGTTGGAGTTGAAATCCCAGAAATTTTCACTGAACACGGTGTGCATATTATCTAGGTTTTATGAAAGATAAAGTATTCAATCCAATTTTGAATTCTTACCTTAATTGAAGACAAGATCTTGCATAGAGACTAAGTTTAAGAAAGAATGATTATAGGTGGACTTATGACCTAAGATCACTTACATTTTTGCAAAATAGTTCGAAAACATGTCTCTCTTTCAAAATGCGTTTTCAAATACTAACATTTGTCTTCTTTCTTTATGGATTTTGTGGGTGTAATCCGCTGAAAACCCTCAGGAGACAACACTCCTCCTCTAGGGTAACCTAGAGGTTTAACGGCTTGTTGCACACGCTCAGTGCAATCGCGTCACCTGCGAAAGTGGTGTAATAAAATTGGTAGTATAGTTTTTCTTTTTCTTTGTTTTGCTCGGGACGAGCAAAAGAATAAGTGTGGGGGTGTGATTGATACACAATATTGCATATTTTATCACATAATCCCCATGCATATTGCAAATAAATATATAATTTTACTCATCTTCTCTATATATTTGCAGGTCCACACTCAAATGAGAGAAAGCCCAATAATCACTTTAATTAGCAATAATTAAAGGGATTAAATCCAAGATTAAAATAAAGCCCAAGATTTGAAATCAGAATCCAGAGAGATCCGCGCGCCAATTGAAGATTCTAGAAGGCCACGTGGATAACAACCTCTCAACCAACCTACAACAGAATTCTGTTTCCCAACAGAATCCGTTTTGTCGCGCCCTTGCCGCGCACTCGCGGCAGTTCCAGGGTTGTTGAGATCCGGATTTTGCGCCAACAGAAAGGGCTCTTGAAGCTTCTCTCTCAGCCTATAAATATCTGCACCTGACCTGCGAGAAAAGACAGAATGGAGAAGAGAGGAGAAATTGTTAGATGTTGTAATTTTTCATAGGTTTCTCTCTAGGTTTTAGTTCTTTAGATCCCTCTTCTTCTTCCCTAGAAATCTATGCAAGAGAGAGATTGTAAGAGAGAAAGAGAGAGCTTGTAATCTTCAAGGAGTGACAACTTGAAGCAAGGATTAATCCATTCTCTACTTCTCTACTTAAAGCATGGTTCTAGTTTAATTGCTTTCTTTACTTGCTTTCTTTACTTTCTTGCAATTTACTTCATGCTTTGCTTTTCTTCATTAATGGCTTGTAGCTAATTTTTCTACCATGTACTAGCTAACCACTAGCCTTGCCATCTTCACTAACTCATGGGTGATTGCTTTAATTCATCTTGCAAGTTGGATGGTCTTCTCTTCTCCGATGGGTTAAACCACCCTTCATCTACATGAGAAAGTAATTAGATCAACACGCAAGACAAACCTACGCCGATGAAATCAACATGAGGCACGCCTTCACTATCACGGAGTTTAGTAAGTTTTGGCAAGGTAGTAAGGTAAGCTAGTCATAGTTTGCTTCTTCAAGTTTACTTTCTTTTTAGTTGTTAGTCCAAAACCAATCTTGATCTTGATTTCTTTTTACATTTTCCACCATGAATATATCCATCCATTCTTTCGTTCATTTTCCCATTTGTTTTTATTCTTATAAGCATAGAAGAATTCTCGTTTACTTTCTTCACTACGGACCGTAACGCTTCCATCGCTAGCTCTCCCTGAGAATCGACTCGGTATAGCTCTATGCTATAACGGAGATGAGAAAGGGTACATCAATAATCATCTTTCATACATTTGTGGAGCACTCGAGGTTGTTTCTAAACCTTAACTCTTTCATTTGAATATCTATATTTGTGTGCAAATTAACTCCACAATACAACACCTTTCCCGTCTAATCAGTTGGTGATTAGCTTCAACAAGATGATTTGGAAGCTTTCACATGTTGATTCAAGAGCCCGCGCGTCAAAGTTCATATATAGCACTTGCTCGGTGGATCAAAGAGTTTTTGATCGAGTCGGCTTGGAGATTGCGCTCTACAAGAAGACATCGGTACATAGTTTAGAGTTTGTGTTTAGATCCAAATTGTAAAGATTAGAATAGTATGATATGCTCAAGTTCACAACACACACGTTTCATGTTTTGAATATTGGTTTTCGATTTTTCGGTTTTTAGTTTAACCGATCTTGGTTTGCATGAATAGATATTATATCAAAACAAGTTTACATGGTTTAATGTATATTAGATTTGTTCTATATACATGCATGCTTCAACTATTTAGACAAACTTAGTTTGATAGTCTATTTCATGTGTTTTATGTTTTGGTATTTTTAACAAAACATATTTGGAATTAATGACAAAAACATGAATATATATATGTTTCATGTATATAGGATTATATCCATATACATCATGCCTAAATGTTGTTTAATATCATGTTTTTGTATTTGGATAAGTTTTGGACAAAATTTATTTTCTATTCAAAAATCCAAGTTTTAGAAAATACAGTTTTTGGATTTGGTAAAATTTCCTAGACATCAAAAAGTGTTCAAATGTTTAGTAATTTTCTTGAAATGTTGTTCACAAGTTTATATTTCAATATACAATGTCAAAACAAGTTTATTGGAATTTTTAGTTAAGATAAAAGAATTTTTATCATTATTTTTACCCTATTTATCAGACCCAGAACTGGCTGACAGGCCAGGTCGGCCGACCGCACCGTCGACCGTACCAAGGGCCGGTCGACCGTGCGGTCGACCGACGTGCACAGAGCTATGCACGTCTGGCAGCCCAGTGGGCCGGTCGATCGGGCGGTCGACCGGAACTGAGAGCAGTGCTCTCTGTTCTTTTCGGTCGACCGGGCGGCCGACCGGGATGGTGCCTACGGTCAAATCCGACCGTTGGCCGGTCGACCGACCGGTCGACCGGTAGTTTAGTTTTGGCAGAAATTGCTACCAACGGCTATATTTTTCTGGGGGCTATAAATACCCCATTAATAGCCAGTTTTCTCCAAGATTTTTTGGTGCGAATTTTTCCTTACTCTCTGGTGTTTTCACAGCAATCAAAAGAAGTTTTTAGACTTAAATTGAACAATCTATTTGGTGTTTTTGCTAGGGTTTGGAATTTCAAAGAAAAGGGTTTTTGGGAAAAAGAGTTTTGATTCAACTTCTATATCTTAGTTTTAGTTTTTCCCAAAGATTTTCTTTGTGATTTTGATTTCCATTCCATTGGTTTTCTCCACACTTGAGCTACATCTACTTTCTTATTCTATAGGATCTTTGTGTAGGAGAAAGAAATTGTTTGTGGTTGTTTGTTAGACCACCAAGTTGTAAACCCAATCTTTTCTTGGCTTTGTGCCTTTGGGTTGTATCCCTCAAGTTGTGAGGTGATCCGTGTATTGGTTTGTGCTAATCCCTCAAGTTGTGAGGTGATTGTTGTTGGCTTGGAATTGTGCCTCAAGGAGGAGGTTGTGTTTGTAAGGAGAGGAGTTGGGTACTCCTTGTAATTGTTATTGCCCCAAATCCTCGGTGGAGGTTCCCTTTGTGAGAGTCCTTTGTGGACAAGCTAGTGGACTTAAAATCCTTCTGTGTGAAGGTGGGGATGTAGAGCTGGGTGCTCGAACCTCGAAACATATCTTGTTGTTTGCGCTTGTTCCCTTGACTCTTACTCTATCTCTCTCTCTCTCTTTACTTTGTGCCTTGCATCAATTCATATTGTTCATTCATAATTATTTGCTTGGCTTGTTTGAGTGTGCATCATCTTGTGTAATTGCAATTAGCTTTTAAATTCCGTATTAAGTTGACTGGATTAGCATTATCACCTATTCACCCCCCTCTAGGTGATTTCAATTGGTATCAGAGCCTCCGCTCCTGATATTTAGGTTTAACCACCTAGGAGTGAGATCTTGGTTTGCTAATCTTCATTTGCATTTTCATTTTGCACACATATAGTTGCACTCATGGATAGCCCTCCTATGTTTGACTTTTTAGACTTGATGTTTGGAAGGCCAATATGAGTAGTCATTTGAAAACCCTAGGACATCTAGTTTATCAAGCCACTACTCAAGAATCCTACCCAAATCAAAGCAAGCATAAAAAGGCAAATGCATTAGCACTTAAAACACATAGAGCATCTCTTAATGAAGACCTTTTACCGGTGTTTGATCATTATGATTCGGCTTTTGCAGTTTGGAGCATATTGACTTCTCCCGAGCTACCAAGGATCATCAACAAGTTGAGAAGATCTAGGAGAGACATTTCGACGAGCATTGCCTCATGGTCCAAGGGAAAAACTCCCTTGAGGTACAATCGGATTCTCAATTAGATGATTGCTCTAGTTCCAATTGTGATGGTTGTTAAGAAGCTCAAACCTTAAATATGGAACTTGCCACAAAGCTTGAAAAATTTTAGAAAAACATAATCTTTTGAAAAAGAATAATCTTGAACTAAAAGAAGAAATGAAGGATTTGTGCTCAACTTTTGAATCGGTTTTGCAAGAGAAGGAAGAGATTACTAGTGAACGTGACTCACTAAGATCTCAACTGGACCTTGCCCTAAAGGAGATTGATGTTTTGAAAAACAAAAATGATTGTGATGATATTGTGAAAAACAATGAGGTTATATCTTCTAAATTAGATTTTGTTTTAAAAGATAACCTTGTTTTGAAAAATGAAATTGATTTCATTACAAAAGAATTGGATTTAGTTTTAAAGAAAAATGAATCTTTGAAAATTGATATTGATTCTCATATGTGCCATGCTAGTGTAGCTTCTTCTTCTAGCATACCTATTGCATGCTCCACTTTATCTTCAAGTATTGAAAAAGATATAAATGTTTTGAAGAAAAGTGTTGAATGTTTGGGCTCCACTTTGAGCCAATGTACTTTGAATCATACACGCTTGGAAACCTTAGTTCGCAAGAAATAAGTTCCATCTTTACATGTACACCCATCACGGCATACACATGCTCATCACGGACACAACCATAACATGTATACTAATGTGTACACTTGTACACATTGTGGTCGTAAGGGCCACCTTGCTAGATTTTGCTATGATCGTTTACATATTGAAAATTTAGCAAATAATCTTATTTGGGTTAGGAAAGATACTAACCCCTATGGACCAAAAAGAAAATGGGTACCAAAGACCACCCCTTATATATTCGATGTAGGTGTGGGCTCTCGCATCACGTGAGAGTGGCGGTGCCTTGGAGTGGATGCGTTCCGTGCTTAAGAGAAAACAAATTTGGATGCATCACTTTCAATGGGAGTTTGGTGGAGAGGACCACCATTGGTTTGGAGAACTAGAGAGGTGCCTTCATCGGTTTTGGTACAAATCTCTAACTCCCATTTATATTTACATGTTTTTCATGTTCATCAATTTATAGCATGCCATGGTTTATTGTTCATTATACTTATGTCATGTTGATTAGATTAGTGTTATACATGTTTAGTTACTTGAGACACCCATATTTTATATGGATCTATATTTAGTGTTCTCACCTTGTTTAAACTAATATGTATGCACTAGATCTAATGTACATGCATATACATAATGATCATATGAATGTTTGTGATGATTTGTTTTGATGACTCATGTTTTGTTTAGTATGTTGAATGCCATGTTTATTAGACCTTTGACATACATGTATAGCTTTTGAGATCACCCATATTTAGATGGACCCATTTGTTGTGTTCTCACCATTGTTTAGCTATTATATATTTCATGATTCCAATAGCATGTGGATTTTCTTCATGATCAATTTTATGTCTATCATGTTGATTTATGTGTCGTTTTATGCTTCTTGATTTGAATATATGTTTAGATGTTAGTTTTCATGAAAACTAGGATTTATACTTGTACATAGAATGGGCCACAAGTAACTCTTTTTATGTTTGTGCTTGAATGCCTATTTGTACCCATTAGATGTGCTAGTATAGTCTAGTTTTGATGATTCATGCATTCTAACTTGTATTCCTCACTTTAAATATGTTTCTATGATCATATGTTTTAACTTCATGTATATGTCTATCTTGTCCAAACTATCGATTATACATGTACATCCTTGAGTCACGTGCCTTCATGCATATACTTTTGTGGACTCATTATGTTTAGGATATGTATGTATACTTTAGTTTGTACATGACATACATATGCCTTGAAGCTTAAATCGTTTTGATGATTTTCATGTTTTTCAGGTAATTTTAATTAGTAATGAAAATCTAGTTTTTCATGTTTTCATGTTTTTAAGAAATTTCATATGAGCTTAATTGAATATTTTCATGTAGATATGTGTCACATTATACTTGTTCACTCACTTTATTAGTTTACTCATGATTTATTTTCATGAGACTTTGATATGGGCTTTATGGACCTTGAGTGTTTAGTGATCATGTGATTTACATGTGTTTCTTGAAAAATAATTTTGTTTTATTCCTTACTTGAAGGATTTCGTACTAGTTTAAAATTTTTTCCTATAACTAGTTCGTATTCTTCACTATGGTAGAGATTTTCAAACATGCTACATTTTCAAACCTATTTTTGAAAACCCCTACCTTCCAAGGGAGGTTGGATGGGCGATCATGCTCATGTATGCTTTATAGCGAAAATCATTTTAAACTTGAACATGAATGGGAGGATAGGAATATGAGATATACTCTTGATCTTATTATTGTTTCAATTGGTATCATTGAATTCTTTCAATTGGTATCAATCTTGACATTCTTGTATACTCATATAGTTTTATGTATGTATGCTTGCATTTCAAAGAATATCAATTTCAATTGGTATCTACTTTTCATACATATATATGTTTTATTTGTGCTTATTATATCCCTATATCTTTAAGCACAAGATTTTGTTTATGCTAAGCTTTAGCTTCAACTTTGTTTCAATTGATTTAGCTTTCAATTGGTATCTTTATTCGAGCCTATGCATAGTTTCATTTGGTATTTCATAAAGGGGGAGAAAATCTTGTATTTCATCTTTCAATTGGTATTTTGTATTCCACTCCCTTACTTTATGATAGAAAATAATGATTTCAATTGGTATTTTGTTTCCCACTCCCACACTTTATGATTAAAAATTTTTAAGGCATATGATATCAAAATCAAATTTGTTTATATACTTAAAAAGAATAATAATTTCAATTGGTATTAAGATTTATGTTTAGAAATTCAAAACTTGTAATGTTTAATTTAAATTGATATCAAGATTGTTTATTTACAATTGATATGATATTTGTTCACTTATCAATGGGTATCAAGATTTGTGTTTTTCAATTGGTATAGTTTCACTTTTAAATTGGTATCAATATGCACTTCCTTGACACTTTTTTTTTAATTGGTATCATATTTGAGTTTAGACAAAAAAAAGGGGAGAACATCCCTTGATTGATTCCGTGTTTTGAATAAAAAAAGAGAAGAATATGTTTTTATTAGTTTTGTTTTGTCTTTAACCCCTTTGTTGATAATTGACAAAAAGGGGGAGAAGAATTTGAGTTTATATGCATGTTTGTATGCATGTTTTATGTTTTTATTAAGTTCAATTGGTATCAAAAACATTATTTAAAGAATATGTTTAGTTTTGGTATCAAGAGCTTGTAAAAGAGATCATTAGTTTTGTTTTGCATATATTAAGTTTAATTGGTATTTAGAGCATGTTTATTTGTTTAGTTTAATTGGTATCTAGAGTATGTTTATTTGTTTTTGAAAATTTCATTGGTATCTTTCATTGGTATCTAAAGCCATTTATTGTTTTATGCATATCTATGCATGTTTCATATTTAGTATTCATTGCATATATTTGTTGTTTATCCTTATGCATGAGTTAAGGGGGAGCTTCTTTGAAGCTTAACTTTAATCCATGCATATATAACTCCATGAGTTTTGTCATGATCAAAAAGGGGGAGATTGTTGGCCCAAAGGCCTTCCACTCTAGTTTTGATGATGATTAACTCATGTAGTTATGTGTACTAATAATCTTGTGTTATTTAGTTTCAGATCATTAATCAAGTTATTAGTTGGTGATTAGCTTCAACAAGATGATTTGGAAGCTTTCACATGTTGATTCAAGAGCCCGAGCGTTAGAGTTCATATATAGCACTTGCTCGGTGGATCAAAGAGTTTTGATCGAGTCGGCTTGGAGATTGCGCTCTACAAGAAGATATCGGTACATAGTTTAGAGTTTGTGTTTAGATCCAATTGTAAAGATTAGAATAGTATGATATGCTCAAGTTCACAACACACACGTTTCATGTTTTGAATATTGGTTTTCGGTTTTTCCGGTTTTTAGTTTAACCGATCTTGGTTTGCATGAATAGATATTATATCAAACAAGTTTACATGGTTTAATGTATATTAGATTTGTTCTATATACATGCATGCTTCAACTATTTAGACAAACTTAGTTTGATAGTCTATTTCATGTGTTTTATGTTTTGGTATTTTTAACAAAACATATTTTGGAATTAATGACAAAAACATGAATATATATATATATGTTTCATGTATATAGGATTATATCCATATACATCATGCCTAAATGTTGTTTAATATCATGTTTTTGTATTTGGATAAGTTTTGGACAAAATGTATTTTCTATTCAAAAATTCAAGTTTTAGAAAATACAGTTTTTGGATTTGGTAAAATTTCCTAGACATCAAAAGAGTTCAAATGTTTAGTAATTTTCTTGAAATGTTGTTCACAAGTTTATATTTCAATATACAATGTCAAAAAAAGTTTATTGGAATTTTTTGTTAAGATAAAAGAATTTTTATCATTATTTTTACCCTGTTTATCAGACCCAGAACTGGCTGACAGGCCAGGTTGGCCGACCGCACGATCGACCGTACCAAGGGCCGGTCGACCGTGCGGTCGACCGACGTGCACAGAGCTGTGCACGTCTGGCAGCTCAGTGGGCCGGTCGACCGGGCGGTCGACCGGAACTGAGAGCAGTGCTCTCTGTTCTTTTCGGTCGACCGGGAGGCCGACCGGGATGGTGCCTACGGTCAAATCTAACCGTTGGCCGGTCGACCGACCGGTAGTTCAGTTTTGGCAGAAATTGCTGCCAACGACTATATTTTTCTGGGGGCTATAAATACCCAATTATGGCCAGTTTTCTCCAAGATTTTTTGGTGCGAATTTTTCCTTACTCTCTGGTGTTTTCACAGCAATCAAAAGAAGTTTTTGGACTTAAATTGAACAATCTATTTGGTGTTTTTGCTAGGGTTTGGAATTTCAAAGAAAAGGGTTTTTGGGAAAAAGAGTTTTGATTCAACTTCTATATCTTGGTTTCAGTTTTCCCAAGGATTTTCTTTGTGATTTTGATTTCCATTCCATTGGTTTTCTCCACACTTGAGCTACATCTACTTTCTTATTCTATAGGATCTTTGTGTGGGAGGAAGAAATTGTTTGTGGTTGTTTGTTAGACCACCAAGTTGTAAATTCAATCTTTTCTTGGCTTTGTGCCTTTGGGTTGTATCCCTCAAGTTGTGAGGTGATCCTTGTATTGGTTTGTGCTAATCCCTCAAGTTGTGAGGTGATTGTTGCTGGCTTGGAATTGTGCCTCAAGGAGGAGGTTGTGTTTGTAAGGAGAGGAGTTGGGTACTCCTTGTAATTGTTATTGCCCCAAATCCTCGGTGGAGGTTCCCTTTGTGGGAGTCCTTTGTGGACAAGCTAGTGGACTTAAAATCCTTCTGTGTGAAGGCGGGGATGTAGAGCTGGGTGCTCGAACCTCGAAACATATCTTGTTGTTTGCGCTTGTTCCCTTGACTCTTACTCTATATCTCTCTCTTTACTTTGTGCCTTGCATCAATTCATATTGTTCAGTCATAATTATTTGCTTGGCTTGTTTGAGTATGCATCATCTTGTGTAATTGCAATTAGTTTTTAAATTCTGCATTAAGTTGACTAGATTAGCATTATCACCTATTCACCCCCCTCTAGGTGTTTTCTTGCTTAGCTCTTGTCTTTACCGTTCAGAAGACACGACATTTTTTGGTCGGCCAAACCATACATGTCATTTTCAGAGTGAATCCTTTGCGTCTTCTCATGACGAAGCCAGGATCATTGAATTCAAGATTAGCTAAATGGACACTTCTTTTGTCTCAATACGACATGCTCTTTATCCCTCAAAAGGCGGTTAATGGCCAGGCACTTGCAGAGTTCTTGGCTGCTCATCCAGTTTCGGAACACTCAAAACTTCATGAAGATATTCCAGATGAAGTCTTCGAATCCAATGTAACTTCAGAGAATGAAGTTTGGCAGGTGTTCTTCGATGGAGCATCACGAATAGGCCCTAAAGGCAGGTTCATTGTCGGCGTGGGGGTTGTGTTTCTCTCTCCACAGAATCATGTCCTTCCTAGAGCATTCTCTCTGACGGAATCATGCTCCAACAATGTAGCAGAATATAATGCTCTACTCATTGGTCTTCAGCTCGCCCACGAAATGGGGGTACGCTACCTGGAAGCTTACGACGATTCAAAATTGATTATCAATCAGGTTAAAGGCGAATATGAGGTCCGTCACGAGGATTTGGTGCCTTATTATCACACGGTCATCGAATTGGCTAATCTATTTGATGGCTTTTACATCGGGCCCGTATCTCGATCTCAGAATACTAAGGCAGATGCTCTAGCTGCATTAGCAACAACGCTAGCCTTGCCAGTCGACACCGAGTATCACCTTACAGTGGCGACTCGACACCTTGTCTGCTCTAAACATATGTTAAGAACCAGAGAGGTCTATAATATCTTGACGGATCTTGAGCCGAGAGATTGGCGATTTCCTCTCATCGACTATGCTTTACATGGTCTGCTGCCAGACAATCCTAAAGAAGCGGCATCTATCAGACGAATGTCTCTCCGTTTTTACTATGATCCAATTCTGAAGACACTTTACCGTTGTTCATATGACGGTGTCCTTCTCCGTTGCCTTTCTAATTCAGAGGCACTGGAAGTGCTTAAAGAAGCACACGACGGCATATGTGAAGCTCATCAGCCAGATCCAAAACTTAAAGACAGATTGCATAGGCTTGGATATTATTGGCCAACCATGATAGCCGATGGCATCCAATATGCAAGAAGGTGTAGAGCATGCTAAATTCATGCGGACTTCATACACCAGCCCCCAGAGTTGCTCCACCCAACTGTTACTTCATGGCCATTTGATCGATGTCATAGGGCCAATAAGCCCCTCTTCGACAAAAGGTCACCGGTTTATCTTAGCAATAACCGATTATTTTTCAAAGTGGGTAGAAGCTATACCACTGGTTGAAGTCAAAACTTCCAACGTGGTCAATTTCATCAAACACCATGTCATCCATCGATTTGGTGTCTCTAAGCGGATCATCCATGATAACGGTCCCCAGTTCATAAGCCAGGTATTCTATCGATTCTGTGATGAATACCGAATTCAGAATGTGGCTTCAACTGCCTATAATCCCGCCGCTAATGGCTTGGCGGAAGCATTCAACAAAACGATCATCAAGTTACTCAAAAAGTTCGTCTCCTCGAATAAGCGAGATTAGGACGAAAAGCTTGGTGAATGTCTTTGGGCCTACCGAACCACGGTTCGGACCCCGACAGTCAGCCTTTTTCCCTGGTGTACGGGTGTGAAGCAGTCATACCGTTGGAAATCCAGAGGCCATCATTACGAGTTGCTCTGATCACTAAGATCACATTAGAGGACAATGATCGGTTGCGTCTTCAAGAGCTTGAAGCCCTAGATGAGAAGCGGTTACAAGCTCAGCAGCACATTGAGTTATATCAAGCTCGGATTTCAAAAGCCTTCAATAAAAAGGTCAAACAAAGAGTCTTCCAGAAAGGAGATTTGGTGTTAGCCGTCAGACGACCAATGATCATGACGCACAAAACCAAAGGCAAATTTCAGCCTAAATGGGAGGGACCGTTCGTAATAGAAACAGTCTATTCAAACGGAGCATATCGCCTTATGACTTCAGTTGGTGATTTACTCATGATGCCGATCAATGGCAAGTTCTTAAAGAAGTATTATCCTTGATTAAGGATCCTTCTCATGATCAAGTTAACATTACACCTCTGATCAAGACCTTCAAATCTAAGGTATGCAGAAAGAGCGCCTCTCTCTTCCTCCAAGCGAGATCATACAACCATAAACCAGTAGGAACCTGGTCATAAACTGGTTGTCTCAAAGAAGAATCAAGGTTACACATGTGCTAACCATTTGATCCAACACCTTTAACGATTAAGGATAGAGGAAAATGTTGGCCTTTAAGCCCAACATAAGTCCTCGACAACTCATCATGTTGAGGGGAATAGCATGGCTAGCCCGACTCAAACGGTATTTGGTAAAGGCATATCAAACCCGTTGACAGCTGAAGATTTGCTAAAAATCCTAAGGGACCTGTTCCCATTTGATTCCCTCTCCAAAATCACTTACCAATCTCATCCATGGAATGGTAAGACCACATATGAAGATCTTTCCATCCATTTCGCTGTTAAGTTAACATTAAACCTATGACAGTGATCTTCTCATTTTTCGCAATGAGAACGAGACCCTTTCATGCTATGTTTAACAGTATACCTCTGGCATCTATTTCGCTGTTAAGTTAACATTAAACCTATGACAGTGATCTCCTCGTTTTTCGCAATGAGAACGAGACCCTTTCATGCTATGTTTAACAGTATACCTCTGGCATTCATTTCGCTGTTAAGTTAACATTAAACCTATGACAGTGATCTCCTCATTTTTCGCAATGAGAACGAGACCCTTTCATGCTATGTTTAACAGTATACCTCTGGCATCCATTTCGCTGTTAAGTTAACATTAAACCTATGACAGTGATCTCCTCGTTTTTCTCTGTGAGAACGACACCTTTCCATGCTATGTTTAACACTATACCTCTGGCATATCTTTTTGTCAAGTTAACATTACACCTCTGACAATTCGCTTTCCGAACTCCTACGAAGTTCTTTTTGTCACGTTAACATTACACCTCTGACATATGATCTTCTATGGAATTCATTTCCTAGCTCCCCAGCAAGTTTCTGAGTCCCACTCAGTCTTTGGTGGACTTTTCGGGTTGTCACGTTAACAATATACCTCTGACAATTCCTTCCAAATCTCAACAGAATTTTGAGCTTGGTGGCTTCTCAATCGCTTACGTCATTGCGACCTCTGAACCGGCAGATAGCCAAGTCTCATCTTTCAATCCGGCAAGGACTATTTCTTTGTCATTATACGATAAAAATTTTGAGCTTGGTGGCTTCTCAATCGGTTACGTCATTGCGACCTCTGAACTGGCAGATAGCCAAGTCTCATCTTTCAGTCCGGCAAGGACTATTTCTTTGTCATCATACGATAAAATTTCGAGCTTGGTGGCTTCTCAATCGGTTACGTCATTGCGACCTCTGAACCGGCAAATAGCCAAGTCTCATCTTTCAGTCCGGCAAGGACTATTTCTTTGTCATTATACGACAAAATTTCGAGCTTGATGGCTTCTCAATCGGTTACGTCATTGCGACCTCTGAACCGACAGATAATCAAGTCTCATCTTTCAGTCTGGCAAGGACTATTTCTTTGTCATTATACGACAAGAATTTTAAGATTGGTGGCTTCTTAATCGGTTACGTCATTGCGACCTCTGAACCGGCAGACAGCCAAGTCTCATCCTTCAGTCCGGCAAGGACTATTTTCTCAAATGGCTGCAATACAACTTGAAAGCGAGAATTCGGAAGCTGGAGCAAGTTGGAAATACAACAGGGGAGTCAAAACGAAATTACTTTTATTGATGTCGGAAAAAAAAAAGGATACATGAATGCACATATTACAAGCTATGACGGTGCTTCATAAGACTTGATCCGTTCTCCAAGAGTGGCCAGCCTTGTCTTCCTCTCTTCAGCAGCCCTGATAAGCGCTTGCGACCTCAACTCAGCCTCAATAAAGTTCGCCGTCTGGGCCAAGCGAGCTTCAACTTCAACCAAGATTGCCCTCTGTGCTAGCTCCTGCCGCAAGATTTCGTCATCCTAAAGCTGCTCAAGCCGAGCAGTCTCTTCAAGACGTACTGGTTCAGTCTTGGACAAAAGAAGATTAGCCTTCCTGATCATTTCCTTGGCCTTTTCAATTTTATCTTGAGCGTCAAGAAGAGCGCTACTAGAAGCGTCTATGGTATCCCCGAGCTCTACTTTCCTTGTCTCCAAGGACTTCAAATTAAAGGAAATGGCCTTAGCAGCTTCCTGAGCGGCGAGATGAGCCTCATGCATCTGAGCAACAAGGTGCACAAGCTGCTCGTTAACTGAAGACTCCAGATCTGAATGACTAAGACGGCGCCATTCGTCCACATCTCTCTCAAGTTTGTCCACCAGAAGCTCCAATGCAGCGGCCTGGTCATCCCCTCCAAAGTCTCGGATACTGTTAATACTTTGGGAGAGGATCACCTTTAAAGCAGAGAATGAGGTAGTCGAGCCCTTCAAGATCAAAGCAATGGATCGCTTCAAGCTCTTATAAAAGCTTTCGACTAACTCAGCCACAAATTCATTCTCGGCCTCAACTACTCCTGATAAACGAGTAGCCCCTGAAGACAGAGTCTCCACTGGCCTTATTGACATTACTGTGGAAGGAATAGTAGAAGTACTGGCTGCAGCAACATGAGGGGTCGTCGGTGATCTCGGAGGAGTCCTCATCGAAACCAGTACACTAGCCACAACCGAGGTAGGACTAGTGATTATTTTCGGATGAGCGGGCTCAACCACCAATGTTGGAGAAGTAGGACTGGTAATCACCTTCAGCTCCGCGCCTGGCAAGATAGGCAGCACTGGCAAAACCAATGGCATCTCACTTACTGATATAGCTGGAAGTGAGGCTGGTTCCATGACTACCGTCCCCTCAATCCCCTTTCCTCTGGCCGGTTCGGGCTGATAAGAGGGCAGGTCGTGATACAAAGCATCCAACTCAGCAGTATCCGCTGCGGTCGAAGTACTTACTCCACTCCTGGTTCCCTCAGGAAGACGGGTTGGCTCTCTTGAAGTCGATGCACTCAGAGGCGAAACACCTACAACAAGACTTTGTTTAGGCAAGGCATAACAAATAGCAGGAGTCAAAAGGTCAAAACAATACCAAAAGATGGTGTCGCCTCAATTGTCTTGACGGCTGCATCAGTCCCTGCTGGCTCCGTTGGAAAATCTTTAGTGGAATCAACACGAATGGCCGGCCCACCTTCACTTGTCGAACCTTCCGTGGTCCACCCAAAAGAGCTAGAAGCTGCGGGACTTCCTTTTAAAGTCCCAGCGCCCGAAGGACCTACATCAGCCGCATCATCTTCAGACTCTTCCGAGACGGTGAAATAGCCAGCTTCATCGCCTTCCCTATAAGTAAACAGGGGATCATAATGCTCCCCCTGTTCTCCGGCAGCCTCAGCTCTCGAGCTTCTCACCACCTCAGTTCCTGAATTATAAAGTAACAATGAGCTATATGGAACACATAAGAAGTATATTACAAGAACGGAGTTGATCTTACCCGCGTCTGGAGCAGCTTTACCAACAGTCTGCCTAGCAGCCGATAACTTGATGACTAATGGAGCAGGAGGAGGCGCTGCAGATAATTCGCCCTCTGCAATAACCGTAGGAGCGTAGCGACGAGGCTTCTTCACTACCCTCTTCCTACGAGATCCACCTTCCCGCTTTCGCTTGAAGTGGACGTCAGGATCTTCTTCCTCCACTTCTTCCACATTAACATGTTCTATGGGGGCCGTGCCTACCCCATCAGAAGCAACTGCCGGAGCCTCAGCACCTGTATCCGCTTCAAAGCGAGGACTTCCTGTATTCGAGGCTTCGCTATCATCAACAGCAATGAATTCCCCGAGGCCTGGAACGCGAACCCTCTTACCCTCGCTCTTTTCAGTGACCTTCCGCTTCAGCCGCTGAGAGATTAACTTCACACCAGAAGAATTAATAGAAAATCTTGTGGGTGTGGAGTTCGAGGTTCTATACCACTGACAGAATCCCAGGGTCGTCAGAAGGTTCGGAGTCCTTAGCGGCATGCACAGTCGCGCCTCGGTACAGCCAGCAATGAAGAACCGCCAGGCACGAGCTCCATCGATGAGGCTCCCCATAAAGGCTAGACTACTGTTCGGATTACCTACGTACAGTTGGTCATACCTAAACTGGAGGCAAACCGACTCAGAACGTAGGGCTCCAGGTAACAGGTGTCCCCACTTCTGTACAAGTGCGATGGCCGGATGCTAACCAGCCACTCAAAGATTCCCCGACTCAATGACGTCTGCCCTTCTCCCACATTCTTAAATTCTTCACCATAGCCCGCATCGCGAATGTAGGGGAAGCATCGGAAAAGGCTATAGACATCATGACAACACAGCAGCTTACGGACCGCAGACACATAAACTTCGACCATGAACACCCCTCGAATCGACGGAGAAGCGCCATGCGAACACCTTCTGGGGGTTCCTCTCCGCTTGGATAATAGAAGGACAGTGAAGGGTGAACCACGCCATCAAATAAGTATACGGCAGACCTATTCTAGGGTTTGGTCCGTCGCAGGGCAAAATAGTCCCCTTTCCCCGCTTCGTCGTTGGTGGCCTACAGAAAGCCTTCGTCAATGCACAAAGGCCTCTTTGGATACAGCACACCATGGCTGGAAGAAGTCCAAGAGAACGACCATGGACTAGACGAACGGTAGACAACAAGACAGTCGGATGAATGACATCGCCAGACGAAGATGGCACCATACATCTCTTCAACCAGACCGTTAGAAAATCAGCCAGAAGTGCCTTCTGGGACGTCGGTCCACGAGCCTGGTAGTGGAAACTCCAAAGAATATCGCTTTCTCATAGGGTCCGTCATCTTCTTTCAGAATTAGATCCCCTTGAGAGTGCTCTTGCATCCGACGAAAGATGTCTTCATCAGCAACTCCACAATGAGCCGCTTCAGGAGTACCTTCCATGTCGGGGAACAAATAATTTTCTCAGCTCTTCAAACTGCATGAAGCTCCCTTATGGCTCCCATGCATACTGGAGCAAATGTACAGGTGGCACATCAACTCCCGATAAGTCTCAAATAAGGCGGGCTTCTGCTTCTCCAGAAGTGCCAATTCTGCCTCGCACGGGAAGTATTCTTCATATGGGAGAGACCCCAAAGGTAGAGCAGAGACTTCCCACATCTCGTGTAGAGCCATACCCAATTCGTCAGTAGGGGTGAAGAAGGTCCCTGTAGCCGGGCAGTATAACTCAAAGATGGCGTAGAAGTTTGCTACGCTCATCTGAATGCCATAACAGGTCGCCCCGGCCTCGTAAAGTCCCAGCTTCTCCAGATCCTTCTCAAAATGAGCAACGACATATAGGGTCAAGTCCCTCCACCATGCCTTGGGAGGGTGAATCCACCCTGGAGTACTAAAATCAGTGGCTGGATAGTTGCCACGAGCCTTAAAGAATTGATTTTCAAAAATGAGCCACCGCAGGATTTTCTCTCACTGGGATATCTGGAAGTACATTCCCGGGTGGAGACCCAATATGCAGTGAAGAGGACTTGTCCTTGTGTAACCGGGAGATGGAATTATCATCTTCCCTATGTGAACGGAGTCAGCAGTCCGAATTATTTGCCACTGCATTTTTCGAGCCCTCGTCACACATTGAAAGAAGGACAAGGAAAATGTCGCTTGCTAGATGGGAGATAGAACTTCTCGCCATCCAATTTGAAAATCCACTGCCCCTCTCTGGCTAGCAGTTGGCAATCATTGTCTGGCGCTGCATCTCCGAACATGAAGCCGGGCTTTCGATAGATTCTTCGGTCAGAATCTTCAAGGGGAGCAGTAGTTAAGATGCTCCTCATGGTGCGCTGATCCTCACCATGAATAAGTGCATCCCTAGCAGGAGCGCTTCGCTCGCTGAATAGTGAAGCCTGCCCTTGAAACTGCAGGCTAACGTTGCCATCTAGCCCCTTGGCTATGCCAAAGAGACTATTCAGAGGACCAGGAGTATAGTGCACTGCAAGAATAAGGAGAAACTATGATTAGTTCATCAGCTAAACAAGAGCTAAAACAAGAATCCAATTCTTGTTAAGGCATAGCCTCGCTCTCTGAGCGAAGCTGGCCTAATGATAGCTTTGCCTCAAAGATTAGCTTCGCAGCTGCAGCGTAACTCCGCATTCCACACGAGAGCAGGATGCATGAAAATATCCAAGTGTTAGCTTCGCTCTGAAAGCTTGACCTCGAACAACAGAATGCGACAAAGCCCCAACGGCTAACTTCGTCAGAAGGGTATTATTGCCTAAAGATTATTTTAAGGGCATTAAGGTCCTTTTCAGTTACAATCCAAAGGCTAACCTCGCACCCTGCCATTTGATCGGATGTGAACTGCCTAAGGGATAGCTTCGCCCGAAGCTTGAAGAGACCCTTCGGATCTAAGATTCCCAATCAAGAAATCAAGGGAAATTCAGGGAATTGAACTCCCTAAGATCACGAGATCCTGATTGATCGCTCTGGATTCATCGAAAGATAGCCAGAAATTGACTTTAAAGGAGAGATGAAAATCTCTGATCAAAAGGGAAAGATCCCTACCCGCGATAGGTCATTCGATGACCGGAGGAGGAGAAGGACCCTCCGTCGTAGAGGTTGCTACCTCTTTTCCCGCTCGTCTTTTGGGAGCCATCGGAGAACTGTGGAAGTTCTTAAATTCTCAAACGAAGGAGGAAGAAGAAGAAAAAAGTCAGAATGCTCTGAAAATTCAAAGAGAAGTGGTGCCTTCTCTTTCAGCCCGATCAGGCTTTTATAGGCTGATGATTGCCTAAATGTCGCCTCCTCAAAAGGAGCGCAGACAGTCGTTTCAAATTAATTTAAAACGGCGCCTAAAGTGCCTTCCCGAGAAGTGCTGCTTCAGCCCCACTAAGGGCTAACTCCGCCGTGAGTCCAGCGTTGACTTAACGCGATGCTTGAATAACTTCGCTGAGAAACATACCTTGGCTCCGCCAAAAGCACATCTCTAGCTTCGCGGAAAGTCTGCGATAGCTCCGTCAGAGGTTTATTCCTGACTCAGTTGGGCGTCAGTCTTCAGCTTCGCCAGAAGCTTAGCTCGGCTAAAAGTTCTCATTTCCTCCTAGGGAAAAGACTTGCAAAGCAGATAAGCAGAAAATAAATTCTATTGATTCAAAAGGGAAGATACATTGATACTATTACATCAAGGTTATCTTTCATGCAACAAAGGCATACAAGATGTCCTATCTACTTCCAAGGTGATAAGCTAAACCAACTGGATACGAAAGGCCTTCCTCCTGCACAAGGCCGTAATCCTTCACATAATGGCAGATTTTGCCATCAAAGAGCTAGATCTTCTTTGATGAAAATTGGCAAAGGACCCGAGACCTTACAGGTGACGTCCGCCTTCCCGAAGTGGATCATCTCGGATAAGTGACTATCAGCCCTTTCTCGAAGTGGATCATCTCGAATAAGCGACTGCCAATCTCTTCTGGGAACACCCATCAGCTGCCCCAGTTTGTTCCTCCTGCTTAGGATTAAAGTTTCAACCAGAAGATCAAGAGGCAAGTCTCTAATCTCTTTCATCAAATCGAAAGACTGGCGGGCACAGTTCACTGCAACCCAAACTGGAAACAAGTTAGCAGTAAGTCAAAGGAAAAGCTGCAAAAGTGAAATGCTAAGTCAAATCCTTTGGGGCGAAGCAATTTATATCCGATTCAGTTGCGATTTAAGGATGGATTTCAATTTTAGTTAAGCAGAGGATAGCCTCGCTTGCACAATGATGATGGGCTAGCTCAGCATAAGCTAAGTCCTAGCCTCGCCTATATGGCTAAGCCAGACTGATCCAGAGGGACGCAGTCTCAGCCCCACCTATATGGCAAGATTGGCTCAAACTTGAAGAGACTAAGTCCCAATTCTTGCCTATGTGGCGAACTTAGCAGGCAAGCATTCAATGATCTTTCTTTGATCAAGTGTAAATGATAGCTTCGCCGAGAAGCTGCGAAACAGGGCTGAAGCCCTTCTCTGTAGATCAGTCAGATACAAAATGAAGAACAAGGGAAACAATCCCTGAGGCAGCTGTTAAAGCTAAATTAAGGAAGATAAACTCCCTGAAGTCATTAGTTCATTGGTAAAGTCTCTGGATGACCAAGACTCACCAGTTCTTGGCCGGTTAATGACCAGAGGGGGTACCCCCACCAGTTCAGAGATCTGAGTATCTTTCTCTAGATAACTAAGAGAAGTCATGAACAGACTGCTTCTCTGCAGAGGACTTCAAGTATCCTATTTATAGGCCTCATGGCCTGATCGCACCGCTGCTGCTTCAGGCATAGAAGCGCGAGCAAATTTAAGGCATTTACTGAGCCTTGAGAAGGGAATAGTCTCCCTCAGAAATGCACAAGGAAGGAATGATCTCCCTCATTAATGCAAGAGAGGTTATTCTAACCTCGAAGAAGGGACAATCCTTCTCGAAACTAGCCAAAGGCAGTTGACCTCGGGAAAGGAACGACGTTCCAAGACCAATTTGAAGCGAATCTACTCTGGGAGGTTCGAACGTGGAGCTACTCAAAAGTGAAGCTACCCAGAATCGCGAATCTACACGATTCCTCGGCGAACTTATTCCAATCCGGAAGCAGGATTGAAAGCGAAGCTGAACTCAACCACCATGGCGACGTTCGTACTTCACATACCATCAATCAAAGCAATTCAAAGTATTTCGAAGCCTGAACCATTCCATTGCAGACTTTTGAAAACTTTGAAGGGGGTCTTGTTGACACTTTAAAAAAGACAAGATTCTGACTGGCCTGAATAATGTCTAAACTTGTTGACATTTACAAAAGACAAGTGACAGACAAGCTGACGACCAATTCTGTACCCATCTCCGAGGGATAAATCAACGACTTGGACTCTACTGATCCCGTGAAGCAGACAGTGAGCCCAGATTGTCTTTGAAGAGACCTAAGCAGGTCTAAGATGCTAGGTTAGCTCAACACTTAGCATCACATAAGCCCAAGGGGATAGCCTCGCCTGAGAGGCTAAGATCGCCCAACTTCGCCTTGAAGCCGTTCAAAGTTCCATCAGGGAGCTAACTTATAGCTTCGCCTGAAGTGCTCAATTAACTCCGCAGAGAGTTAGATTCGCTCGAAGTCACACGCAACCGCAGAAGGATGTTCGGTAGCTTCGCCACAGATGTTATCCAGCTCCGCTGAAGAGCTTTCTTCCAACTTCTCCAGATGCTTCTTCCAGCTCCGCTGTGAGCTCAATGCGGCAGCTTCGCTGCGGGTCTTTGATGGTCAACCTTTGACCAATTAAATCTCCAGATGAGATCAAATCAATTCAAGATCAAGATCAAATCTAATCAAGATCAAATCTGAGATCAAATTTGGCAGTTGTTTGCCATAATCTCTTGACTCTCCTAAAACAAGTAAGAGGATCAGGGGAGATCTTCCAATTATATGGAAAGAATCAAAACAGATCAGGAGATCAACGCCACCTGCTACTTCTAGCTTCGCAGAAGCTGATTCTAGCCTCGCAGCAAGGCTACTTTTCAGATTTAAATAGATTGACTCAATCTTTTTCCAGATTTTTAAGGGACAATTATACCCCTGCTCCCCCTATAAATAGCCCACCAGGGGTACACGGAGAGAAAAAACACACACGAGGAGGGCAAACACACGCATAAACAGAGAGACGGCTAAACAGCGATCTATTCTCTTGCTTCCAAGAATTCAGAGAATTCAGAGAATTACTTCTCTAATTATGGTGCTGATACCCTAATACCTTCCTTCCTTTCAAGGAATCTCCGGAACCAGGTGAGAAGGAATTCCCAAGTGAAGGCGGTTTGAGAAGTAATAAGAGGGTTCTACCAACCTTTTGTTCTCCGATTCCCCGAACCAGGTGAGAAGGGAATCCCATCGATCGCATCGTCAAAGGGACAAAGTGGTCGCGTGCTGACCAGACTCCTATCGGCACACTTCTCCAGAATCTCAGAGGAGATCTACTTGTAATCTTTTTAGAATACTTGTAATTTAGCTCCTCGACCCCTTTTTTTTGTAAGTTTTCCCCTTTGCAAAATCAATGGAAAACACTTGGTTCAACACAGGTATGGGCACACAAACAATATCTAGCATGTATGATATGAACAATATATAAAGCAATGCAAGATATAAGAGGGATAGAGTTTAGAGATAGTGGATCAAACACAAACACTAAGATATGTTTCGAGGTTCAAACTACTGCTCTACGTCCCCGCCTTTACACAGAAGGATTTTCATTATGTCCACACAGGACCTCCTACACAGGGAACCTCCACCGAAGAATTTGCAAGTACAAAATAAGGAGTACACAACTCCTCTCTCCAACAACCACCTCTGCAGAAGAGGCAAGGCACAAAGGCAAAACAACAATCACCTCTACACAAGAGGGATAAGGCACTAAGCCAAACTCAACCACAATAACCTCTACACAAATAGGGATAGTTACAAACCCAAAGCACAACCTCCTCTAAACTTAGAGGGATAGGCACAAAGCTAAGGCAAAGAGAAAATTACAATCTTGGTGATCACAATAGACCACAAACAACTCTTGGTGATCTCAATAGACCACAAACTATATTTCCCACAAAAACAAGATTCTATAGATAAGATAGAGATGATAGCTCAAGTGTGAGAAAACAAGGTCTTTGGAAAATAAATCACAAAGAAAAATACTTGAAAAAAATACTAGAAGAAGATAGAAATAAAGATCAAAACCAATTTCCCAAAGACTCTATTTTTTTATTTTTCCAACCATTGAAAACAAATAAAAGATAAATCTTTTAGGCACAAAAATACTTCAAAAACTTGCTGCTAAAACACTTGTATAGATGAAAAAATTTGCTCTTAAAATCCTTGTTAAAAACAGCCCAAGAGGACCCCTTCATATAGGCCCCAAATAAAAGAGCCGTTGGCAGCTGGAAAGGACAGAATTGCCCTTCTGGTCGACCGGCCGGTCGACCAGCGCAACGGTCATATTTCTGACCGTTGTGCTCCGGTCGACCGCCCGGTCGACCGGGTCAAGCCTTCGGTCGACCACCCGATCGACCGGCAGTACCCGAGAGTTGGGTGCTTATAGTCGCTCGACCGTGCGGTCGATCGGCCTTATAGGCTGGGCCCGTGCACGGTGCTCGTGCACATCGGTCGACCGGTCCGGTCGACCGCCAGCTGATCTGGCTGGGACTTGGTTAATTTAATTCAAATAAAATCCCATAAATACTCATAAATTTCACAAAATAAGTTCTTGTAAGATCTATGAATATCAGATATGTGTGACCAAAAATCAACACATATTACAAACCATTTGAACTATTTTTTGTGATATTGAAATTTGACTTTAAACAAAAAACGTATTTTTTGAAACTTGAATTTTGAAACGAAAAATCGTTTTCTCCAAACTTGTATAAATACAAAATCCTAATATTGAAATATATTTGAAGCATATTGTGTATGGATAGAATCCAATATACATGTAAGAGATATATCTATATTTTTGACATGAAATTCAAAAATAGGTTTTGTTAATTACAAAACTCCAAACACATGAATAGGAGCATCAAAGTAAGTTTTTCTAAATATATGAAAAATATATATATACACATGAATAGGAGCATCAAAGTAAGTTTTTCTAAATATATGAAACATATATGTATATAAATGAAATCTAATATACATTAAACCATGTAAATTTGTTTTGATTCTATCTATTCATGAAAACTATATATATGTGTATATGAAATCTAAAACCGGTTAAACCAAAAACCAAAACATATTAAACTTGTGTGTGTAAACTTGAGCATATCAATACTATCTATCTTTACACAAGATCTAAACATAACTAAACTAAACACAAACCGAAGTCTTCTTGTAGAACCTCATCTTCAAGACGACCCGATCGAAATACTATCCAAAGAGCTTGACTCCAACCGAGTGCTAGATGCGATCTTGACGCGCGAGCTCTAGAATCTACATGTGTTAGCTCCCAAAACTCTTTTGTTGAAGCTAAACCCTACTAATATCTTGATCAATAACTGAAACTGTATAAACACAAGAGTATTAGTAAACTAACCTTCATAAGTTAATCATCATCAAAACTAAGGTGAAGGGCCTCTACTCACGCTCTTTCCCCTCGGGTTTTCCCTATAAATACTGCCAAGTTCTGTAAAGAAAGGGTCAAAGACTAGTTTAATTTTCTAGATTTATTTTTAGGATTTAGGATCATTATTAGATAGCTTATGAGAAGTTCTATCTCATTTTTCTTTTTATAATTCAGTCCAGCAATAAGTGAGAGAGGAAAAGAGTGTGTAATTGACCGTTGAAGTGATAATCAAAGGAGATTCACTATTGCTTAAACTCGACTTTACTTTACTGCTATGTCTTTGTTTTTCTTTCATTTCATTATTTTCTTTTCCATCGTTATGAGTAGCTAGATCAGTTTTCTGGGCTCACTATTCTTCTTCTTCTATGATGTTTTTCTTCTTGATCGATCTCTATTAAAAAGAACCCAATGAATCATATGGATGTCTAGATTAAACCTTTCATATTGGCAAGTGTTCATGAAGGCACATGAGGATGGGAAATAATTTGAACTAACTCTTGAAATAGATCTTAAAAGAACTTATTTTTATTCCATACTTGCTTTAATGCTTTGATGGTTTAATATTCAACTTAAAGAGTGATTTTTAATCTTAAGTTTAATTTATAAAAACTATCTTATGTGTTTTACTCAATCTCTTTTTACATGACTTAAATCTTCGCCTATGATCTCATTGAGGAATTTTAAACTTTCAAGAGAATGACACATGGTTGAACAATAGAATAGTGAGCCCGGATTCTTCTTTATTTAAACAAACACAATCACTCTCAAAGCATTTTAAAGATCATCTTCTCTAAAGTCTTCTCCAAGTTTTCAAGTTTTCTTTACGTCACTTCTCTACTCCCCATTCTCTTTTCAACTTAAAAAATACCAACACCAATCTTTGTTGTTAAAACATAACATCAAAACGTTTTCATCACATTCCTCCTCGTGGACAAGACCCGTTAGCCCTAAGCTACACGGTAATTCTCCCTACTATTTCTTTCAATCACCCATGAATCAAAGCCCTAGCCCATATTTTCTTTTCTCCACTTCTATTCTCTTATCTCATTTAAATTCAACTTAGCCCAATAACCAAACCCAATAGCCAACCCATATCCAATAAACCCATATTCCTATTTCATAACATTCAAATGGATAATTTAAAATGATAAAATTTGAATAAAAATAAATAAGTCAAAGCCATGGCTCGAACCCGAGTCCATTTATATCAAATCCTAATATCCAAACCATGATGCCAGATTGGCGTGTGATTATGTAGGTGATCTAATTTATTTGAACACAGTTAAAGTCAATTTTTAAATTTCAAATTCAAACTGAAAGATATCAAAGATCCTTGTTGATCTTTCCCTTAATAACTTAATTTATTTGTTGTAACCTACATGCTAAAAATCTTAACCTAAAATCCTAACCTAATAAATTAACAAGATCCATCTCATTCTTCCTCTTAAGTAAAAAAAAGAAAGAACTTCAGATCCAAATTTCTTCATCCTCCCTTCACCTCTCTTTTTGAAATCCATCATGACTAGGGAATGTGCTCGAAGCGTGAAAACTGAGGAGCAAGCTATGAGGATCAATCCAAGTAAACAAAATAATTAGCATTTATTTATAATGTTTATTTTTTTTTACGAATTTTCCATCTAGAATCTTACCTAAAGATCTAAATAAAATAATTTGTATGAATTAAAATTTATCGAAATATCATGTTTAAATCTCTCTTTTCATAAATTTTAATCTCATCCAAAGATCTAAATAAAACAATTTGCATGAATTAAAATTTATTAAAATATCATGTTAAAATCCCTCTTTTCATGAATTTTAATTTCATCCAAAGATCTAAATAAAATAATTTGTATGAATTAAAATTTATTAAAATTTCCTGTAAATTCCTCTTTTCATGAATTTAAAATCTCACCTACAGATCTAAATAAAATAATTTGTATGAATTAAAATTTTATTTAAATTGAAATAGCATGTTTAGATTTCTCCTTCCATGAATCTATTTTTCATCAAGAACCTCCCCAATAATCTAAATAAAATACATAGGATAATACACCAACACACTATTTATTGTAGAATTTTAAAAGAAACTTTCGAAATCCATTTTAAAAAAAATCGAGCAGTCTACTCTCGGCTATTCCATTGGACAAGAGCAGCTCTGCTGCACACATCTGCATGGGTCTGTACAGTCGGGTCTGTGTCTGACCCGAGTGCAGATCCGCAACCGGGTAAGGCCAAGGCCCAGTGGCCTGGGCCAGCCAGTGTTATAAAAAAAATTAATTAGGCCTTGGGCCGCCCGACCCGGGTGCAGACAGCACCCTAGCTTGGCTGATGGGCTAGTCATCCTAATTGAAACTAGAAAAAAATTCTAAAGCCCATTCCAGCCAGACCCATAACTAGTCCAGCCCACTGATTGTGCATTCTAATCTGTCTGAAACCGACCCGAATGCAAAAATAGACTCGCTAACCTATTAAATATAATTAAAATAATTAGATTATAATTTCAAAAAATTAAATAAAAATTGGAATAAAAATTTAGATGACTTCTATAATCTACTGTAAAATTTTGGTACCAGTTACTGAACATATTGAGCTGAAACACTTGATTTTAATTTAAAACCCACTATTGCAACATTTAGACCAATAAGAAATTTTCATGTTTTTAACCATTTAAACCTAACAAAAATCAAAAAATAAAATCAAAATAAATCCTATAAACTTAATACATCATCATACAACCTTGTTCTAAGCTCTAAACCACCCATATTTGATTTAAACACTAGATAACCTTGAAATAGAATAGAATACCTTATATAAAGTTCAATAATTTCTAATTAGAATGTATTTAACGTAGATTTCTTCAAATCACAAAAAATGGTATTTGGACTCGTGATAAGACCATGTGAGTGTTTTTTACTCACTTTATATATTCTTATTATTATTTTTGTCTATTATGGAATGTTTATTTATCTCTATCATTGAAAGGTTAATTAGTAAATAGATTGTTGAATTTTTAGAATTTAAAATTTTATTTAGAATTTGTAAGATTTTTTATATTTCAGAAAATTACAAATTTCGTCTTACTTTGAATCCATTTAAATTAATTATCAAATGCAAAGTTATTAAAGTTGTAAATTGTTAATTATTAATATTTAAAAGTAATTAAAATTCTTGATTTTACAGAAAAGAAATATGATACTGAACCCTTACATTCTACGTTGTCTTTACAGTAGTGATTGCCATTGTACTAGATCATAATGACGCTGAGAAATAGGTTATGTTACCATTATCACTGGGAGATGTATATTGTCCTACTGTTACACTGCCATCATTATTATTACTGTTCATGCCCGTAACTTAGGTGACATCTACTTGAAAACTATATTGATCATGTTATCAAAGTCACAAGAGAATATTTTTATACGAAAACATTATCATCCTATTTATCCTGTTCACTGACATCATATATCCTGATTACACTATTGATGTTGTTACCGTTGCCATCACCAAGTTATCCCAGTAGTCTAGGTGCCATGTACTTAAAATAATCTTGTTAACCTAAATAACATGATCATTAAACAACTTACACTGGGATTGGAGAAACTGATGGAGGAGACAATGTTTGTATTTTAGGTGGACCTAAGTTATAGGTTGACAGCCGAAAGAGGGTTCCACTGTAAGGTTCCCGGGGGATGACTAGCATCTCATCGTACTATTTACTATTCCACTATTTTCATAGTGAGATTTACTGTTACTGTTACTGTCACTGTTACTGAGAACCTAGAGGTACGGCCTGGTTCAGCGCCAGGAAACTGAGGCGTGGTCCCGGGTATGTACGGGACCCACTTAAAAATAGATAATGTCTCCAACCAATCAGTTTCAATAACTTATTACCTCAAATGGTACGCGTAGTAGGTATAGTATGGGATGCGTCTATTACATGTGACAATTGGTGTTTGCTGACATAATTAATAACAAACACTGAATTCTCACATTGACATTATAGACTGAACCTGACATATACATGCATGTTATGAAAGACACCTAATGTACACATGACCTGATTTGGACATCTGATTATACTCATGACCTAATGTACACCGACTATAGCACTCACTGGCTTGTTATTATTCATTTATGTTTGGTATGTTATTTTAACCTTATCTTGTATATTTCTTTCATCATATGTACAAACTGTTTATGCATGTCACCTTCCCTTTTTATTTTAACACTGATTGGGCATTTTCTGATGACCCTGAATTTGTACATCCAAATATTGGATGCTTTATTCTATTGTTCAGGTGTTCGATAAGATTGCACATGTTGCGAGGAACTAGAGTCTCCCTCTTCTTGATTATCGGTATTTCTGCACTTTATTCATGTTATCTCCTAATTCTCTTTATATCGTATCCAGTTACCTTTTTCATTCTTTATTCATCTGTTATCATGTGTGGTCATTTATATGTTATATTATAGTGTTATCATGCTGCCATAGTTGATTATATAGCTTGTTCAGCTTATTTTAGGCTTAGCGTGTATACGTAGGGTATTCTCCTTGCGTACATACGTTGCCGACTCTCGTTGCAACTCCGTGTCCATGTATTTTGGGAAGCGGGGCGTGACAGACTCACTCTAAATAATATGAAATAGGCTTACTTCGGAATTGGCCAACTTTGAACGTCTGAATTTCTGCTGGGCTTGAAACTGTTCCTGACAATGGGTCTATAATAAGGTTACTAGATGCCCTACATGTTCTCGGTTAGTTTGGATGCAGACTAATGTACCATAAATAAAGAAAGCTCGATAAACTGATCATAGATTAATGAAGAATATACTAATAATAACGAGTTCTGAATGTTAAACATCAATTACTCTAAAAGGCAAAACTAAGAATTTAATAATAACTGCCCTCTAGATGATAACTCGACTGTAAATTAAATATTCAGAGAATATCCAAGCCCTGTAAGGTTGGCCAAATAGATCGTCAATAAAGATTTTAAGAAGTTGGTTCAGATGCAGCGAGAAAACTCAGTTTACTAAGTCCATGCAACATGTTAGGCGGGAGAAATCTAGGGAACGAGTCTACGATACTAAACTCTGGCGGAACTAGCCACGAGCGAAATCAGGGCCAGTTGGGGCCATTCGTAACACAGCGTCAGGCGCTAAGCAGTAGGGTGTGGCAGAGCTAACGCTCTGCAAGGCTCGCACTTGGTAAAGCTTATGCGGTAAAGTCATCGCGTAACACAGTGCTAAATGCTATGCGCTAGGGTGCAGCAAAACCAACACCTAGTTGAGCTCGCGCGTGTCTAAAACACGACTCTCGCTTGGCGAGGTTAGCGGGGTTCGTGGCTTATCAAATCCATAAAGCTAGGCGTTGTGGCTCCGAAGAACTCGACCAAGAATTCGTAATAACCGAGATGAGTCATGAGCGCTACCTTTTGAATGTCCCTGAGCTCTGTGAAGTGATAAAAGGGATCATGATCATCCCTGGAATAATATAAATAAAAACTATCGCAACTCTGTCTGACAAACGTCTTGATTATGAAAATTTGTTTCATACGAACGTCTCTCGTGTAGTGGCACAATCTGTCTGATTACTTAAGTGATGATTACCTTACTTTCTGTAATGATCCTCGCTTTCTGTGCTAATCCTCATAGAATGCCCATATACATACATATATATATATATATATATATATATATATATATATATATATATATATATATATATATATATATATATATATATATAGAATAGAGTGCGGAGCCGAAGAACTACCTGATATTAGACAATCTGGTGTACTAAAATCAAAGAACACCAGAATAGTGTGAAAGTGAACAATATCTGTCGTGTCGTTACCTTACTAGTTTACCTGTATCTTAAGTTGGTATAAAGACTATGAAATCAGAATAGTGAAAAATGAAAGGGATTCAGGAATCAAAGAAAGAACGATCAAGAAGAAATAGATAATTCTGCACTTGTAGTTGGATTGTATAACCAGGACTCATGCATTCTAGCTGCAAATTTTTTATCATTAATTTGCTGACTTGTTTTACTCTAGATGTGAGAGCCTAAGCTCTGATCCCATCCTGAAACGCTTTGATTCCGCGGGTACGGAGACATTACTATGACGTATATATGTAGGTCAGAGATATCCTCACATATAAACGCTAAGCATCAGTACAGGAAGGAATCAGAGTATAAAAGTACGTGGTACATTATACATTCTAATATGTGAGTACAATTACAAAGTCATCTAGAATGTGACACAATATTACAAGAATATTACATCGCCGATTGGCGCAAATGCGAGAATACAAGAAAATATACAATTATGAACAATACAAAAGACGCTCACAAGTTACAAAAAGAAAACTTGAGAGACGAACAATGAGGCCTGGAAGGATAGGGCCTCGGACTAGTCTACGTCTGATCCACGATGCTACTGCTATGCAACTCTGATCAATAGGAAGTCCATCATAGTCCAAGCTCTAAGATTTGGACATGCAGATCTAGGACAGTCAGAAACTCCCCAACGAGTGGTAAGATGAGTACCAAGTGGCGTGCATATAAAAGCACACGTGTATCAATAAATTCGAGTCAAAAGCATGTATTGAAAATCGTGTCGTTAGCATAGACAAATAGGGGCAGGAGAAGAGGCATCAAGTAAAGTAAATGTAACACCTTGATCCTGGACGGAGACATTACTGCGACGTATATGCATAGATAAAAATAACCTCACATATATACGTTAAGCATCAATACAGGAAAGAATCAGAGTTCGAAAGCACGTGGTGCATTATACATTCCAATCATGAGTACAATTACAAAGTCATCACAGGATGTGACACAATATTATAAGAATATTACATCATCGATAGGCGCAAATGCCAGAATACAAAGAGATATACAATTGTAAACTATACAAAAGGCGCTCACGAGTCACAATGGAAAAACTCAAGAGCCGAGCAGGGGGCCAGGAAGGATGGGGCCTCAGATGGTCTACCGATGATCCACGCTTCCTCTGCACATCTTTGATCAGCAACCGGAAAAATGCATAAGCTCCAATCTCCAGGATCTGGACATGAGGATCTAGGGGATTCAGAACTCCCCAACGAATGTTATGGTGAATGCCAAGTGGCGTGCAGGGATAAGCACACGTGTATCGATAAATCTAAGTCATAAGCATGAATTGAAAACCATGCCGTGAGCACATGCATACAGAGTAGATAGAGAGATAGTAAGTGATATCAAGTAAAGAATATTCATGGTATAATATGATAGGAGCAGGAGATCAGAGGAATAGAACACCAGCGGTAAGGCAGGATAAATACATATATAATATAATAATAATAATAATAGTAAAATCAAAAATCTAAAGTAAAACCCGATGAAAGCGAATATGTCAAAACCAGGTTTGGTTGAGGAAAAGGAGTATAGTGTGGTAGTTTGCACAAATATTCAATAAAGGAGAGATAAGGTTTAGAGTCAACCTTAGGTGCTTTAATCACTCCACAATGTATTCAATATGATCGATGTATCCTTTCCAATTAACCGTAGTAGCACAAGCTATACGGGTCGAATCCTCAGGGAGAGCTCACGATGGAAGCTTTACGGTTCGATGTGAAGATAGAAAACGAAGGTTCTTCTTTGTTTTAAAAGAATGCAAAAGACATGGAAAAAGAAATGAAAGAATTGGTGGTTGGTGTGTACATGAAATGAAAACTATGAAATAAAATGAAAAGAATTGAAGACAAGATTTGCTTTGGAATTAATACTAAAAGAATGAAAACTTGTAGAAAACTTTTAGATGAGAAAGACCATGACTAGCTAACATTACTAACTTGCTAACTTACTAATCTCCGTGATGGTGATGCGTGCCTCATGTTGATTCATCGGCATATGTTTGTCTTGCGTGTTGGTCTAGTTGCTTTCCCACTTGGATGACGGGTGATCATTCTTGGACTTGTCTTGTAGCCTCATAGATGTCATCGGCCTACAAGATAGACTTTCAATAATGGAATCAAAAGAGCGACACTCAAGGGATGCTAAGGAAGAAGATACAACATTCATTAATGGAATTAAAGAAGTTGTACAACAAATAGCATATGTTTGGTGATCCATCTCCATGTTCCATCAAGGCACTTGTTCTAAAGACAAGGCTCTAAATGAGGCACACATGAATCATATGGAGAATTACAACAAGAACTTGCCAAGCATGAAAGTAACCCATCGAGGATGAAAAAGACTCAACAACTTGCAAGATGAAAAACTAGCAATCACCCAAGAGTTAGTAGTTAGCAAGATTAGTGGTTAGCTACTCATGTTAGAAGAAGTTAGCTAGCCATAAGAAAAGAAAAGCAAAGCATGAATAAAAGTGCAATGAAAGTAAAACTAGAATTAAAGAAAGCAAGTAAAGTACTAGAAAATGCAATAGAAGAGAAAAGAGAATGGATTAATCCTTACTTCATAAGTTGTCACCCCTTGGTTTACACAAGCTTTCTCTCTCTTACAATCTCTTTCTTTGCAGAATTTCTAGGGAGGAAGAAGACTAAGAGAAACAAAACCTAGAGAAAAATCAAAATACAATCTCTTTCTCTATTCTCTCCTCTCTCCTCTGTCCTCTTATTTTGCAAAGGCCCTGGTGGTGTATTTATAGCCTCAGAGAGAAGCCTCTGGAACCTGGGTTGTTGGAGAGAATCTCGGGCCTCAACGGCCTTGTAACTGCCGCAGATCTGCGGCAGTTGCCGCGGATCTGCGGCAGAATCTTGGCCGTTGAGGCCAAGATTTCTGTTGCGATTTTCTTGTTAAGTTATTAGTCACGTGGACCTTCTGGAAGTTTGAGTTGGTGCGTGGATATCTCCAGATCCTGGGCTCAACCTTTGGGCTCTCTTTTGGGCTTTGATTTATTTTCCTTAATTCTTGATAATTAAAGGGATTTTAGGCTTTTTCTAATTAGAATATGGACCTGCAAAAAATAGAGAGAAAAGGATTAAAAAATCATATTTTTATTTACAATATGCATGGTATGGATGTGGTAAAATATGCAAAAATGAATAACAATCACACCCCCATACCTAGCTTTTGCTCGTCCTCGAGCAAAAAAGAAAGAAAAAGAAAATCCTAACTAGATTATTATACCACTTTCGTAGGTGACACGATTGCACTTAGCACGTGCAACAAGCCGTTAAACCTCTAGGTTACCCTAGAGGAGGAGTGTTGTCTCCTGAGGGTTTTCAGCGGATTGCACCCACAAAATCCATAAAGAAAAATAAAAGGGTTAGTGAAAAAATTTTGATCCATGTTTTAAAGATTCTCACTTAAGTTATAGGTTTCAGGTTATCCTAAACTTGTCATTCCTCTTATAAGCGTCTATTTGGAGTTTTGTTTTCATCTTAGGTTAAGTTTTTAGGGAAAAGATCAAAAATCGGATTTTGCATCAATCCTAGGATATATACATCTATAAATATGAAGGATCTTTCTTAGACTAAGTTCATTTGTTTACTAATATATATAACATTTTTTTCTTTTTTTTATATATACAATATTTATTTATTTACATTTCCTTAGCATCCTTAGGCTTTCTAATTTATACCCTTGTAACGAGCCTCTTACCGATGACTCCCAAACCAGTCGGTCTTAGGGCACCAGATGAGAAAACATCCCTCGGGTTAGAGGTCTCGAGTAAAAAAGGCCACGAAGGAATTTAAGGACTTAACCACCTTTAGGCGTGATTAGCAATGCTTCTTGAGGCACGACTAACCAACTTAATTAGTGGCTAAGTAATTATTATTTATTTATATACATATTTATTATTCTTATTTTTTTCTTTTTCTATATTTTTTTTATTATATATATATGTAAATAAAGTCACAAAGTCTTTGATTAATCCTTCAATATGTTTAATGTATATATCCTAAAGAAAGAATTAAAATCTTGTAATTTTTCTAATCCTTTATTACTTAACCTAAAAATCTAACAAAACTCCTCTTTTCGACTTATAATTAGAAATCTTAGTTTAGAGCTTCCTTAATCCCTAAAGTTAAGTTTGATTCTTTAAGCATGGATCAAGAATTTCCTTTTTTTTATAATTTTTTTCTTTTCTTTTTTTTGTTTTTTTAAAAAAAATAAAATCTAACAAGAAAATAGAAAATCTAAAAAGACAGGTAAAATCTAAAAGAAAATAAAAACCTAAAAAGAAAGTGAAAATCCTAAAAATAAAAAATAAAAAACCTAAAAAGAAAATGAAAAATCCTAGGTTAGCATCTACCCCCCATACCTATCTCATGCATTGTTCCCAATGTATGCAAGATGAAATGATGCATGAAATAGGTAAAGGTATGAAGCTACTCCCTCCGTCGCTTTGGACCAGCAGTGGTGCTAGGTCCAGCCGACTGTGATCGTCTTAGCGCACCCTCGATACTATCCAACCTAGAGGATTGCTCCTCTACCTTCTTCCTAAGACGAACCTGCCCCCGAAAGATCTTCTTCATGCCCCGCCAGATGGTGGACATGAAGGCACGTGAATCAGATAGGGATCTTGCCTCCAAAATTGCGGCTCATCTTCTTCCTCTAAGCTTTCCTCCGAAGAGGACTCCACTGGAATATCTTCGGGTTGGACACTAGGTGTCCAAACCGCGTGCAAATAACTGTTATATGAACTGGTGGGTCTCTCTGCAGTAATAAACACTCGGTCAAAAGAATCAAAGACATCGTCTGGTAGGAAGGTTCTACACAGACGAGTAATCAGGATGGGATGGGAATATTTGGCACCACGAGTGCGGGAGGAATTGGCAAGGATTGCGTGGAAGATGGCTTTATTTAAACAGACCGTGTGTTGTCGAGTCATCAAATCATGAATTATTTGCAACACTGGTCTGTTAAAGGATGTGACATGTTCAAGCCCTAAAATGTTACGTTGGATCCAGCGTCCAACGCAGTACACATTTCGAAAGGTGGTGTTGGCTTTGAGCCCACGGTCCTGCTCTGTGCAGCGAGCCCCCATGATTGTAATGTAGTCTATCAGTGGTAGGGGGTCGCTATGATGGGGGTGACTTGGGACATGAGTAATTTCCTCAAGGAGAGAAATTGTGATAAAGATGTCCCCTAACGGCATATGGACTACAAATGGTATGTCTCATAACTAACAGATGCATGATCTAGTGCATTATAGAATGTAGTGACTAGGTCAGGGCAGTAATATGCATCATTTTCACTGTTATCATATACCAAAGAATACCAATTCCAAGCATGTAATCGATCAACAAATATGTGTCCATACCCCCCATGATCATTCAGAATTTTTAAAAAATCTTTTTCCACAAACAGTTTTGGGGCCATGTGTAATAGTGTAAATTAAAGCAATGGATCTAAAGAGGAAAGATCAAACCGCCCCCGGAGTTCGTGGGGGAATCCAAAGTCGGGTGCGCAGAGGGCACAGGAAGAAGAATTCGGTTGATCGTGCACTAGATCGGCCACCAATGGAAAATTTCGATTGGCCAGAAATTTTTCGGCGCTCTAACTGCTGCAGGATAGCCGCAAATTTGCAACAAAGGTAGCAGAATTGCGGCAGGAATGAGAAATCTGGGGAAGAGAAAAATTTGTAGGGGTTGGCGCTTGCAGCAGGGTTTCAAATCTGGGAGTGAGTTGCGTTTGAGGGAGGAGGGATAGATGAAGAGAATATTTATAGGAGAGGGAAGTAGAATGAGTTTTCCAACTTTAACCCTAGGTTAAAAGTGAATTTACAAGCCTAGGGATATGGAATCTTGAAAAATGAGTTTGACCCTAGGGAAGAGATGTAAAGACCTAGGAATTTTGAATTTGAAAAGTTGTGAAACTCCTTTAAGCACATAAGTCCCTCATTATTATTATTATTATTATTATTATTATTATTATTTTTAATTTTATTTACAAAAGTGTACAAAAGAATTATTTACAAAAAATATTTACAAGTGTGACCCTCACCTAGGCTTTTCTTTGGTCTTTTCCCCCTGGCCCGTTTTCCATCATTCCAGTGTGTTTGTTTGCGCGGGCTCAGTTGGGAAACGTATTGAATTATTTTCTTAGCCTTAGGTGTTTCCAGATTCAATTGTTTGTTGTCATTCATGCTCATTCCACCACATTGTTCACTAAAAAATTCCTTGTCACCACTTTCACTCTGAATCTCATTACTTCCAATGTTAAGGAATTTCAGCTCCTCTCCATACAATTCTTCAAAATTTAGGTTAACATTTTCCTTAGGAAGTGTACAATCAGTTAACCTACCCCGAGTTGGCTCATCCAGACACATGAGCTCATCAGCGAAAAGGTCTTCAAAGGATATGTCAATTGGAGGTTCTTGAACTATATCCTCGTGGGATACAGTCACAGTTGGCTCAGTGAAAGTGAAAATATCCAAGTCAACTTTCCCCTTTTGAAAGGGTAATCGGATAACAGGATTTTCCACTTCAAAAGAATCACAAACTTGTGACTCATCTTTCCCTATTTCCTCACAATTGTCTCTAATAAAGCTGACCTCAAATGTTTGATCTTTTGTTTTATGAGGCTGTGTGTGGAAGACATTCATTTCACGAGTCATGTCACCAAAGGTTAACCTCATTGATCCATTCCGGCAATTGATGATGGCATTTGCTGTAGCCAGGAATGGTCGTCCCAAAATGACAGAGTTTGAGCCCTTTGATTGGAATTAGACACAGGTTGTGTCTCAAGGACTACAAAATCTACAGGGTATATGAACTCTCCAACTTTGACAAGGACATTGTGAATTTCCCCCTTGGGTTTCTTGACAGAACGATCAGCCAATTGTATGGTCATTTGGGTAGGGGAAGATCGCCTAACCCTAATTGTTGGTACACAGAAAAAGGTAGGAGATTGATGCTGGCCCCTAAATCAAGCAGTGCCCTATTGATGGTAGTCTGTCCTATGATGCATGGAATGGTGGGACTCCCTGGGTCTTTGTATTTAACAGGAGTTGGACCAGTGAGCAACTCGCTAATGGTTGATGCTAGGAAGACTTTCTTAGGGACTTGTGTTTTCCTCTTCTTGGTGCACATTTCCTTTAAGAATTTGGCATATGATGGCACTTGTTGTATGGCATCAAGAAGAGGGACATTGATTTGGACCTTATTAAACATTTCTCTTATCTTCTCCATATGAGCATTTGTCTTGTTATTTGTAAGCCTATTTGGAAATGGTACACTAGGCTTATAAGGTTGCTCATCTACCTTTTCTTTACCCTTGGCTTTTGAAGTGGATGGCTCTGTACTAGAAGATGGTTTGTCAGAAGCTGGTTGCATTGGGACAGGAGGTGTAGGCTTTGGTACTGGATGGGATGATTGACTAGAAACCTTATTGTCTATCTGTTTTCCAGATCTCAAGGTATGAATAGCATAACAATGACTTGGGCCCGTGTCTTCCACTTCATGCAAAGGGAAGTGATGTTTGGGATTTGGCAATTGCTGGCTTGGAAGTATACCTTTTTGTCTCTCATTTACAGAATTAGCCAATTGCCCAATTTGGACCAGAACTTTATTCATATCCTGTTGATAGTTCTTTGTAAAGGTTTCTAACATTTTCCTCAACTCTGATATTTCTGAATCATTCTGGGGTGGATGTTGATAATATGGAGACTGGAAATGTGTTTGGTAGTGTGGTGGACTTTGATAAGGTTGTGACTGTGGTGGACCTTGAGATGGATGAAAATTTGGTGCATTACGATTGAAACTGGATGGGTGAGACTGAGCATTATATGGAATTGGTGGCCTATGATACTCAGGACCAGACTGACTCCACAAAAAATTTGGATGGTTTCTCCATCCCGGATTATATGTGTTGGAGTATGGACTGTGAGGGGGTCTGGTAAATGCTGCATTCGTGTTCTCCTGATATGATTGGGGCTGATACAATGGACACTCCTCAAAGACATGGTTGAGATCATGAAAGAAAGTGCAACCCGGTTTGATCAGAGGTGATGGATTGATCTGATTGACCACAGAATTTCCCCTTGACTCAAGCAGTTCTATCCTCTTCATCAATTGTGTGATCTTGGCTTCCGCAGCTATAGAGGATTCTATAGAGTGCATACCAGTTCTGGAAGTGGTGGAAGTGGGTTTATCTGGGCATGACTCCCACTGAATGGTTTTCTCAGCTAGGGCTTCAAAGAGATCCCACCCCTGATTCTCATCTTTCTTCAAAAATTCCCCTTGGCACATGGATTCAAGGAGGGTTTTCGTTTGGTAATCTAGACCGTCATAGATAATCTGGCATTGACGCCATTTCTCTATGCCGTGATGAGGACATAGGGTTAGAAGGTCTTTGAAACGCTCAAAATATTTCCAGAACGGTTCGTGTGATTCCTGCTTGAATTGCATGATATTCTTTCGCATGAGGGCTGTTTTGTGGATGGGATAAAATTTCTTAAGAAAGACTTTTACAAAATCATCCCAAGAAGATATGGAACTGACGGGAAGATTGTAAAGCCATTTCTTAGCTAAATCCTTAAGTGCAAAAGGTATGAACCTTAACCTAACAGCATCCTCAGTCAGTGGAAAAATTCTCATCATTACGCATACTTCTTCAAACTCTCGAATGAAGAAATACGCGTCCTCAGACTCTAGACCATGAAATCGGGGAAGTGTATTAATGAATTGCGGTTTCAGCTCAAAGTGATTTCCATTTGGTGCAGGAAGAAGAATGCATGATGGCAGGGAGGTGCGAATCGGATAGAATCGATCTTGAAGTGAAACGTTGTTTTCCATTGTGTCAAGTGGTTGTGTAAGTGCAAGTGTAGAAATTCTAACAAGTCTTGCAGAATTTGGATCACGGAACCACTCTTGCATATACAGTCACAAACAACGTGCACCAATCACACCAGCGAAAAAGAAAAATGAAAATAACAAACAATAAAAGAAAAATCAATCCAAGCTATCTAGGATTCCTGGACCTAGACGACTCCTAACTGATTAGACTGTCCACAGGAGGTTTAGTGTAGACTTTGACCACAAGCTAATCAGCCAGGTCAGGGCAAGGTTGTTGGGAGGTTTTCCGTCAAAGACGTTTCTTAATTAAGTAACCACCAACCGTCGGGCTTTCGGCCCTCAATCCCTTTCCTAGACACTGATTTTACAAAAGTCAATTTCCAACACTTTTCCCCCTTAGGATAATCTCCTAAGTGAGTCCAGATGTCCCTAGGGCCAACGTCTATCAAATTTTATTACAAGCTTAGGATTGTGAGTGCTTGGAAAATGATTTTCGGGCTAAGGAAAGGGTGATGAAATCCCCCACCTTATCTTATTTATGGGTGATGCCCTTAAAATCAGTTTGGTGCAAGTGTACAGTTATAAACAAACAAGGTTCACTCAAAGCTATAAAAATCAAACAAGGAGTGAGTCCTATTCAATATGCAATGCACACGTACCTTGCATCCAGCACTCTTCAACAGTAAAGTAAAAGAATTGAAAAGACACGTGCCTAGAAATGCAAATGTCTAATCAATTTTTAACTTTGCAACAAATTTTTTACTGTTGATTATTAGCAGATATAAGGTGAAGCATACAAGAATTTAAGTATTGCAGCAGCTGTATTTTGCAGAGCAAGAAACCCTGCAGAAGTTAGGTCAGTAGTTAACTCCTCCTTGCCGCAAATCTGCGGCTTTTGCCGTGGAATTGCGGCAATTCAGAGGAATTCTGGTTTCTGCTTTCAAGAGCAGAAGCCCAGAGCCACTTATATGTTACTGCAATGCAAATTTTCCTGGTTTCTTCACCTGTAACCTGCAACAGAGAAGAAGATTCGTTTAGTTCTTCACTTGAAATCAAAAACCGTTGCTCTCCCCGGCAACGGCGCCAAAAATTTTGGTTGAGGAAAAGGAGTATAGTGTGGTAGTTTGCGCAAATATTCAATAAAGGAGAGATAAGGTTTAGAGTCAACCTTAGGTGCTTTAATCACTCCACAATGTATTCAATATGATCGATGTATCCTTTCCAATTAACCGTAGTAGCACAAGCTATACGGGTCGAATCCTCAGGGAGAGCTCATGATGGAAGCTTTACGGTTCGATGTGAAGATAGAAAACGAAGGTTCTTCTTTGTTTTAAAAGAATGCAAAAGACATGGAAAAAGAAATGAAAGAATTGGTGGTTGGTGTGTACATGAAATGAAAACTATGAAATAAAATGAAAGAATTGAAGACAAGATTTGCTTTGGAATTAATACTAAAAGAATGAAAACTTGTAGAAAACTTTTAGATGAGAAAGACCATGACTAGCTAACATTACTAACTTGCTAACTTACTAATCTCCGTGATGGTGATGCGTGCCTCATGTTGATTCATCGGCATATGTTTGTCTTGCGTGTTGGTCTAGTTGCTTTCCCACTTGGATGACGGGTGATCATTTTTGGACTTGTCTTGTAGCCTCATAGATGTCATCGGCCTACAAGATAGACTTTCAATAATGGAATCAAAAGAGCGACACTCAAGGGATGCTAAGGAAGAAGATACAACATTCATTAATGGAATTAAAGAAGTTGTACAACAAATAGCATATGTTTGGTGATCCATCTCCATGTTCCATCAAGGCACTTGTTCTAAAGACAAGGCTCTAAATGAGGCACACATGAATCATATGGAGAATTACAGCAAGAACTTGCCAAGCATGAAAGTTACCCATCGGGGATGAAAAAGACTCAACAACTTGCAAGATGAAAAACTAGAAATCACCCAAGAGTTAGTAGTTAGCAAGATTAGTGGTTAGCTAGTCATGTTAGAAGAAGTTAGCTAGCCATAAGAAAAGAAAAGCAAAGCATGAATAAAAGTACAATGAAAGTAAAGCTAGAATTAAAGAAAGCAAGTAAAGTACTAGAAAATGCAATAGAAGAGAAAAGAGAATGGATTAATCCTTGCTTCACAAGTTGTCACCCCTTGGTTTAAACAATCTTTCTTTCTCTTACAATCTCTTTCTTTGCAGAATTTCTAGGGAGGAAGAAGACTAAGAGAAACAAAACCTAGAGAAAATCAAAATACAATCTCTTTCTCTATTCTCTCCTCTCTCCTCTGTCCTCTCATTTTTGCAAAGGCCCTGGTGGTGTATTTATAGCCTCAGAGAGAAGCCTCTGGAACCTGGGTTGTTGGAGAGAATCTCGGGCCTCAACGGCCTTGTAACTGCTGCAGATCTGCGGCAGTTGCCGCGGATCTGCGGCAGAATCTTGGCCGTTGAGGCCGAGATTTCTGTTGCGATTTTCTTGTTAAGTTGTTAGCCACGTGGACCTTCTGAAAGTTTGAGTTGGCGCGTGGATATCTCCAGATCCTGGCCTCAACCTTTGGGCTCTCTTTTGGGCTTTGATTTATTTTCCTTTAATTCTTGATAATTAAAGGGATTTTGGGCTTTTTCTAATTAGAATATGGACCTGCAAAAAATAGAGAGAAAAGGATTAAAAAATCATATTTTTATTTACAATATGCATGGTATGGATGTGGTAAAATATGCAAAAATGAATAACAATCAGGGTACAAACCCAGTTTACGGCTTTATGAGATAAGTACGATAAAGGGAAAATCTAGATAAGAAAACCCTCATCTATATACTATATATATCTCACGTCATCGTAAACTAAGTTCATACGACCCTAATTGCAAAACATACAACGAATTACTAATTGGCATCTTTTATTATTACTCCTCCAACTCATATATCTAGGTGGGTGTCCTGGCATATGACTCAATGCACATATGCCATATATGAGCAAGTCGAGATTGGTTATTGGAAACTGATGATGATTGATGGATCATATTTATAGTGGGTCCCGTCACTGCCCTGGACACGGCCTAGTGGGAATTAAGACACCCCAACACAAGTCGTCAGTCCTTATGACCACTATAAACACGAAATCATCGATATTCATTAGTTTTTCCTATCCCGATGTAAGTTGACTTATAATAATTTATCATGTAATTATCAATTTACAGGAATAGCAGGAGCAGGACAAGTTCAGGAATTCAGGAGTATATGAGTACATGTATAGCAGGAATATAGTTCACTTTATAAAATACAGGATAACAGCAAGATTCCCGTAAATGTGATAATCACAGGTCAGGTGTTAACATGACAGTTGGCAGGTGATAAGTGATATCATAATAGGGACATGTGTCAAGTAGTAGCATAGTCAGGTGATAGCATGACAAGGGTGATATCAGGCAGGTAACAAGAGACAACATGATAAATGATATACATCAAGTGAAAGTATGTCAAGCGATACATGAAAATAGTACCGATATAAGGAATCGATACGAATACCAGAAAACCATGCAGTCTCAGGAAAATAATATAAATAAGATTTTAAACTCTTCACAACCATAATAGAAGAATAAATAAACTAGCAAGCAGACAATTAGCAATCAAGCGAACATCCAATCAGGGGGATAAGCAAGCTGTAGGAACGGACAGCAAACAATATTTAATCCCTAGAGCTCTTGACGGATCTACTGGATTGACTTGGCTTAAAAGATGAGCCTAAAATCGGGCAGAGTTCCGCCTAGATGAATCTAATAATAAAGCGTTGAGCCCTAAACATGCCTACTAGGTGGAGCATGAGAGATCTGACAGTCTAAGTGCACTCCTCTTTTGAGAAAGTGGATGAGAGAGTCCGAGGGCTACAGTACGCTCAAGGTCTAGGCGCACTCTTGGTAGCTACCACGGAACTCATAAAGGTGCAAAGCCTAAACCTATTAGGTAGGTAGCCCAAGAGTGGGCAGAAACCCAGAGTCGGCACACGGGTACCTGCATGAGATGTTAATACCACACAATCAAGTATATAAACAGGCAGTAAGTAGATCATCGTGTGTGAAGCCCGAAGGCTGTGTGTAAGCCCATAAGGGCTGAAGTAAGCCCAGGGTCTAAGCGCAGTCTCAGTAACTACCACGAAACCCATAAGGGTGCAAGGCTTAAACCTATTGGGTAGCTATCCCGAGAGTGGGCAAAAGCCCTGAAGGCTATACATGGGTACCTGCATGGTTAGTACCTACACATGCACAAATATAATATCGTTTACACTATTACAAGTATTCGAACACAGGATACAGGATATGACACCAATATACACATCAACCCGGTACAATACATAGGACCATATGTACAAATACATCACAAACCCAAATAAAGTACACGCTCAACGATGCGAGGAAAAACACACCTAAATCACAAATCTCGAGGAAAACACCGTGAATTCTGGAAACTACACGTGCACATACTCTCGAGCAAGGAAAACACACAAGGAGGGCTTGGCCCCCTGGTGGCCGCTAGCCCTAGAGTGGTGCGCCGGCCTCCCTTGGGTGGCCGAGGTGGTGGCCAGCCCAAGGAGGAAGAGAGAGAGTAGGTGGAGGAGGGGGTGTTGGTGGTTGTTGTAATTGGTGAAGATGGTGGAGTTGGATTTTGATGGAGAAGGAAAAAGGAAAAGTGATGAAGATAATGATGATGGTGATTTTGTAGGTTGAGGTGGTGGTGATGAGGGTGGTGTTATGGGGGTGAGAGTGAATATGGTGGTAATGGAAAGAGGAGTATGGGAGGTGGTAATGAAGGAGGAGTTGTAGTGGTGGTGGCAGTTGGTGTTGAAGTTGGTGTTGGAGTTGTTGCTGGAATTGTAGCCGGAATGATCGTCGAAGATGTCGCTGGAGTATAGGGGGCCCGCTCAGAGCTTGAGGTGGTGACCGACCTAGGTGAATATGGAGTGGAGATGGTTTGGTGGAAGGATTTGTGGGTGGTGGTTGTTTTGGAGAAGGTAAAGGAGATGGTGGAATTTTGGTGGGGTTTTAAAGTTTGTGGTGGAATAAATAGAGATGGAGGTGAAAGAAGATGATGGTAAGGAGTTGTAGTAGTTGTAGTTCTTGTGGATTTGAAGGAGTTGGTAGTTATAGGATTTTGATGGAAAAATGAAGGTGAAAAAAGAAGAAAATGGAGTTATTTTGGAGTTGGAGTTTAAAGGATAAGGGAAAGGATTAGGGATAGGTTTTTTTTTGTGAAATGGTGAAGGGGTGAGATACCTTGGCTGGCCTTAGTGATGGGAGAGGTATGATGAGTGAGTTAGGAATTTTGGAGGAGATATTTTGGATGGAAGGATGTAAAATGTTGTAGAATAATGGAGAAGTGTTTAGAAGTTGTTGGAAGGAAAAGGAAGGAAGAAAACAGAAAAAAAAAAGGGTAAAAGGAAGAAAAGTTATTGGAAGAAAAAATAGAAATAATTAGAATGGTTAATTCCCTGAATTCGGTCGCGGATGCGGAAAATTTTCGGAAAAATACTGGAATCGCCTGAAAATCAAGTATCTCAGAAAGCTCTCCAAAAAATTTTAAAAATCAAGAATATTATACTGAATATGATGGTAAGATCAGGTTTAAGAAATTTTATTCCATTTTCAAATTAAAAATCCTGAAATATGTCATCGATACTAGTCGACACCAAATCTGGCCGGATTTTGATAAATTTAGAAAAATCCCAAAAAATACATTAAGATAGTAAATATTATTCTAAGAAAAAAATATAAAATTAGTTTATAGAAATTTGACTCCATTTGTAATTTAAAAATTAGAGAATCAATCAGCGGTACCGATAAATCCCGATTTTGAAGATTTTATAAAAATAATTCAAAAAATTCTGAAAAATCATGAAAATTCTAAAATATTGAAAACAGTTTTAAAAACTGAAATTTATCAAATTTGAATATCAAAAAGACCAAATTGAGAAATACATTAGGGTCGGATCCCTGGTTCAGATTGGGGCTGACTCCGAGTCCAAGAATCTGGATCCAATGAAAAACAATCGTATAAATAATCATAAAATGAAAATAAATATAGAAGGTAAATCAAAAATATGATCGAGAATATGAATATGTATCTTAATACGTATTCCGGGAGTGGGGTGTTACATTCCATCCAACTTACAAAAATTTCGTCCTCGAAATATCGATAGGAGAAAATGAACACAGGAAAGGTCAAGAACGAGGATTATACAAATTAAGATATGAATAACTATGAATAGTGCTCCCAAATCGACTGTACAATAATTAGAACATAGACATCTTCTGCACTTCTTACTATATAAATCTTCGAATGATGCCAAATAATACTGACCTGACACCACTTATTTATCTGAGGAGCATGAAGTTGCACTTGATGTAGAGTCTGTAATAGAATTCTCTGATGTGCTGCATACTTACCAATACTTCAAGAATAGACCAGATACTAAAAATAAAGAAAACCCTGATGAGCTGAGTATAGATAAAGAAAATCGATAGTTAAGTCGAATATTGGGCGTCAATCACTCCAAAATATATAGCCAAGAATATAGAATAACCATAGGGAATCCTGACACTGACTTTTGAAAGATAACCTGATTGTAGATCAATTCTGAGAATACCCGAACTTCATAGAGTTGGTCAAAAAGATAGTATAATAGCTTCATTCAGTACTCTGCCGCTGCACCTCTAGTTTATCTATATATTAAGTTGGTATAAAAACTGCGAAAACTAAAATAGTGAAAAATGAAAAGGAATCAAGAATCGAAAGAAGAACAATCAAGAAAAATAAGATAACTCTACACTTGTAGTTAGATTGTATAATCAGGACTATGCATTCTAGTTGCAAATTTCTTTACCATTAATTTGTCGTCTGAACGTACTGAGGATGTGAGAGCCTAGGCTTTGATACCATCCCGTAATGCCTTGTTTCTAAGGGTACGAAGACGTTACTGTGACATATATACATAGATCAAAAATACCCTCACATATATACGTTAAGCATCAGTACAAGCAAGAATCAGAGTTCGGACGCACGTTTGGTGCATTATACATTCTAACATATGAGTACAATTATAAAGTTATCATAGGATGTGATATAATATTACAAGAATATTACATCCTCGATAGGCGCAATTATGAGAATACAAAAAGATATACAATTGTGAACTATACAAAAGGCGCTCACGAGTCACAATAGGAAAACTCAAGAACCGAGCAGAGGGCTGGGAATGTAAAGCCTCAAACGATCTGCGGATGATCCACGCTTTTGTTGTGCATCTCTAATCAGCAACCGGGAGAATTCATAAGTTCAAAACCCGGGATCTGGACATGAGGATTCAGAGGAGTCAGAACTCCCCAACAAGTGGTATGGTCAATGCTAAGTGGCGTACAGGGATAAGCATGCGTGTACTGATAAATCTAAGTCATAAGCATGTATTGAAAATCGTGTTGTGAGCACTGGCATACAGGAGTAGGCAAAGAGATAGTAAGTGATATCAATCAGGGAATATGCATGGTATAAAATGATAAAAGCAGGAGACCAGATGAATAAAACACCAGCGGTAAGGCAAAATGAATACATATATAATATAATAATAATAACAATAATAAAATTAAAAATCTGAAGTAAAACCCGATGAAAGCAGATACGGCAAAACTAGTGGCACAAACCGAGTTTACGGCTTCATGAGATAAGTACATCGAAGGAATAATTCAGACAAGGAAACCCTCATCTATATGCCATATATCTCATGTCATCGTAAACTAAGTCCATACAACCCAAATTGCAAAACATACAATGAATTATTAATTGCATCTTTTATTATTACTCATCCGGCTCATATATTTAGTTATGTGTCCTGGCGTACGACTCAATGCACATACATCCATTTATGAATAAGTCGAGATTGGTTATTGGAAACTAATGATGTGATTGATGGATCATACTTATAGTGGGTCCCATCACTGCACAGGACATGACCTAGTGGGAATTAAGACACCCAACAAGACTCATCATATAGGGAATTAAGACACCCCAATACGAATCGTCAGTATTTATGACCACTATAAACACGAAATCACCGATATTTATTAGTTTCCCAATCTTGATGCAAATTAACTTATTATAATTTATCATGTTATTATCAATTTATGGGAATAGCAGGAGCAGGATAAGTTCAGGAATTCAGGAGTACATGAGTACATGTATAACAAAAATACAGGTCACTATATAAAATACAGAATAATAGGTACAAGATTCCTGTAAATGTGATAATCACAGGTCAGGTGTTAACATGACAGGTGACAGGTGATAAGTGATATCATAACAGGGACATGTGACAAGTAGTAGCATGGTCAGGTGATAGCATGATAGGGGTGATATCAGGCAGGTGACAAGAAACAACATGGTAAATGATAGTACATCAAGTGAAAGCATGTCAAGCGATATAGGAAAACAATACCGATATAAGAGATCTGTACAAATACCGAAAAATCATGTAGTCTCATGAAAACAGTATAAATAATATTTCAAACTCTTCACAACCATAATAGAAGAATGGATAAACTAGCAAGCAGGCAATTAGTAAGCAAGCGAACATCTAAGCGGGGCTAACCAAGCTAGAGGCATGGACAGCGAATTATGATTAATACGTAGAGCGCTCTATGGAGATATTGGAATGACTCAGCTTAAATGGGGAGTATAAAATCTGGCAGAGTTCGGCCTAGACGAATCTAATGATAAAGCGCTAAGCGCTAAGCGTGCCTACAGGCAGAGCATGGGAGACCTGACGGTCTAAGCGCACTCCTCTTTCGAGAAAGTGGTCGAGAAAGCCCGAGGGCTAGAGTACGCTCAGCGTCTAGGTACACTCTCGGTAGCTATCACGAAACCTATAAAGCTACAAGGCTTCTAAACCTATTGGGTATCTAGCTCGAGAGTGAGCAGAAACTCAGAGTCGGTACAAGAGTACTTGTATGAGATGTTAGTACCACACAATAAACCATATAAGCAGGCAGTAACTAGATCATTCATATAGTGTGTAAAGGCCGAAGGCCGTGTGTAAGCTAATAAGGGCTGAAGTAAGCCTGGAGTTTAAGCGCACTCTCGGTAGTCACCACGAAACCCATAAGGGTGCAAGGACTAAACCTAATGGGTAGCTAGCCCGGGAGTGGGCAGAAGCACCGAAGGCTATATATGGGTACTGCATGGTTAGTACCAATACGTGCATAAATATCATATCGTTTACACTATTACAAGCATTCGAACACAGGATACAAGATATGACACCGGTATACACATACAACCCGGTACAATACACAAGATCACATACACAAATACATCACAAACCCAAATAAAGTACAAGCTCGATGATGCGAGAAAAAATACTCGCCTAAATCATAAATCTCGAGGAAAACACCGTGAACTCTAGAAACTACACGTGCATGTACTCCCGAGCAGGGGAAACACACAAGGCGAGAAGGGCTTGGCCCCCTGGTGGCGCCGGCCCTAGGGTGGTGTGCCGGCCTCCCTTGGGTGGCCAAGGTGGTGGCCAGCCCAAGGAGGAGGAGAGGGAGAGTAGGTGGTGGAGGGGGTGTTGGTGGTTGTTGTAATTCGTGAAGATGGTGGAGTTGAATTTTGTTGGAGATGCAAAAAGGGAAAGTGATGAAGAAGATAATGATGGTAATGTTGTAGGTTGAGGTGGTGGTGATAAGGGTGGTGTTATGGTGGTGAGAGTGATTATGGTGGTGATGGAAAGAGAAGTATAGGAGGTGGTGATGAAGAAGGAGTTATAGTGGTGGTGCAAGTTGATATTGAAGTTCGTGGTGGAGTTGTCACCAGAATAGTCGCCGGAATGGTCATTAGAGACATCATCGGAGTAGAGGGGGTCGGCCTAGAGCTTGAGGTGGTGGCCGGCCTAGGTGGAGATGGAGTGGAGGAGGTTTGGTGGAAGGATTTGTGGGGTGGTGTTTGTTTTGGAGATGGTAAAAGAGATGGTAGAATTTTGGTAGAGTTTTGGAATTTGTGGTGGAATAAATAGAGATGGAGGAGGAAGAAGATGATGGTAGAAAGTTTTAGCAGTTGCAGTTGTTATGAAATTGAAGGAGTTGGTGGTTATGGGTTTTGATGGAGAATGAAGGTGAAAGGAGAAGGAAATGGAGTTGTTTTGGAGTTGGCGTTAAAAGGATAAGGGAAAGGATTAGGGATAGGGTTATTTTGTGAAGTGGTGAAGGGGTGAGGTAGCTTGGCTGGCCTTGGTGATGGGAGAGGGATGATGAGTGAGTTGGGATATTTTGGAGGAGATATTTTGGATGGAAGGATGTGGAACGTTGTAGAATAATGGAGAAGTGTTTAAAAGTTGTTGGAAGGAGAAGGAAGGAAGGAAAAGGAAGGAAGGAAAAGAAAAGGGAAAAGGAAAGAAAAGTAATTGGAAAAAAAATAGAAATAATTATAATAGTGGATTCCCCAGATTCGGTCGTGGACTCAGAAAATTTTCGGAAAAAAACCGGAATCGCCAGAAAACCAAATATCTTGAAAAGCTCCAAAAAATTCTCAAAAATCAAGAATATTATACTGAATATCATGATGAAACTCAATTCAATAAATTCAATTCTATTTTCAAATTAAATCTTAGAATTTATCATCAATACCGGTCGACACCGAATCTGACCGGATTTTGATAAACTCAAGAAAATCTAAAAAATGCATTAAGATAGTAAATATTATTCTAAGAAAAAATGTGAAAGCTATTTCTAGAAATTTGACACCGTTTGTAAATTAAACATCTGAGAATCAAACAGTGGTACTGATAAATCCCGATTTTAGAGATTTTATTAAAATAATTCAAAAAATTTTTGAAAAATCATGAAAATTCTAAATTATTGAAAAATAGTGTTGGAAACTGAAATTGATCAAATCTAAATACCGAAAAGACCAAATCGAGTAATACACTAGGATCGGATCCCTGATTCAGACGAGGGCTGACTTCGAGTCCACGAATCTAGATCCAATGAAAAATAATCGCATAAATAATTATAAAATAAAATAAATATGGAAGGTAAATCAAAAATATGATCGAGAATCTAAAATGTATCAAGTACGTATTCCGTAAGCGGAGTGTTGTAGTAAAGGTGGTAAAACCAGTTATACAAGCCCAAATTACGGATTCGTGAGATTAGTACGTCGAAGGAATAATCCAAACAAAAAAATCCTTATATATATACTATATACCTCAGGTCACTGTATCCTAGGTTCATACAACCTGAATTGCCTTCTAAACTAAAAAGGCAGTGGAAAATCGATGAAAACTGATAAAACTGAAAATCTCAAATGTAAACAAAACCGGTCATATAAGCTCAGTTTAGGGCTTCATAAGACTAGTATATCGAAGGAATAATCCAAACAAGGAAACCCTTATATATATACCTTGTATCTCAGGTTACCGTAATTTGAGTTCATACAACCCGAATTGCAAAACAGCACAATGAATTATTATATTAGCACTTTGTTGTTATTACTCGTCTAACCCATATATCTAAGTATGTGTTGCCAGTACACATACATCCATATATGAGTAAGTCGAGACTGGTTATTAGAAACAGATGGGAAATCAATGAGTTATGTTTATAGTGGGTCCCGTACAAGCCTGAGACCACAACCCAGAGTGTTCTGTCGCTGGTGTACGAAACCGGCCGCGAGGCGTATTGGAGGGTCTTATTGTGTACTCTTTCAGGAATTCGTAAGCTGGGTGCCAGCTCACCCAGTGGAACACCTAAAGGCCCACAGGTAGAACTAAAGTTTTAGTTACACAACATTCTTAATACCACTATAAACATATTCACCAATTAAAGTCCATCAGTTTTCATCCTACCTGATGTAAGTTATTCTTTTTATTACCGATTATTATATAGTTATCAATTTATAGGAATAGCAGGAGCATGACAGGTTCAGGAATTATAAAAGTATATGAGTATTTAAGTACATGAGTATAGGAGGTACAAGGTCACTGAATATAATACAGAATAGAAGCTATAGGATTCTCGTAATATAATAATCACAAGTCAAGTGATAATATAACAGGTGGCAGGTGATAAGTAGTAACATATAAGTGTGAGGTGATTACAAGCAGTTGTCAGGTGATAGCAAGCAGGTGTCAGGTGTCAGGTGGTAGCATGCAGGTGATAGCACAACATATAACCACTATTGTATATCACAAAGGAAAATGGTATCGATCCAGGGGATCAGTACGAATACTGAAAAACAATACAGTTTTTGAAAAATGATTTAAAAAAGGTTTCAAACATTTCACAACCATCAAGAAAAGAATAATAGTTAAATTATCAAGCAGGCAAGTGGGAAAGCAAGTAAGCAAACATCCAAGCGAAGCTAATGATTGACACAAAAAATAATAAAGAAATAGTTAAATTTTGAAAGTCTTAACCTCGTCTCAATGTAACCGTGTAGTAAGGGCCAGACGGGTCGATCCACAGGGAAGGATGCAATGGAAGCTTTTCGGAGTGATTTTCTCTATAATTAGCTTGAAAAAAAAAGATATTGATTGTAAGAAATAGATTTAAATAGAAAGAATAAGTATAGCCAACTAATCATCTACCACAACCAAACACTAGTCTGTCAAGAATAAATATCATGTTGAACCTATAAAGATTAACCCTAGATTGTTGCTTCAAATCTAAGAAAGAAAAGTAAGAAAGAGATTAAACCTTGTTAAACTAAGCATTAGTTTATCAAAATCCCAAAGTATAGTTTAAGAAAAGCAGTTTTAACATTAAACCATCAAAGCATCCAAGTATAAACCAAGAATAATTATTAAATAGTATACCCTAAGCCTAGTTTAACTCAATTCATGACTAGTCTTCAAGAATTATTTACTTACCCCAGGGTTTTTAACATGCATAGAGTTCAATTAACTTATCTTCATAGATCTAGGTTTTAGTTAGTGGAGAGATTAGCAAGCTACTAAGGAATTAGTTACACATAATTATAATTGAATTTAGCATGGTATTTAAAGATTGCATAAAATAGATGAAACTAAAATAAAAGAAACACAAATTAAAAAAAAGCAAAGAAATTGAAAGAAAAATATGACCGTTTATTAAGTCTGTCACCAACTCAGTACAAAGTCTTCTCCATTCTTCAACTCTTCTTTAAAGTAAAAATAACTAGAAAAATATAAATAAATTCGAAAAGAAAGAGGATCTAAAGGAAATCCTAGACTTGAGCTTCTAAGATCTGCCCTTCCTCTGTTACTCTGCAGGGGTATTTATAGGAGATTTAAATATAGAGTCCCAGTATAACTCTCCCACGAAGACGCGTCACCAACCGCCTCTGTATTACCAAGAAAACGAGAAAATTGTCGCGTTTTCGCGGCAAAAGCGTAGTCAAATGCCACGTGTTTTCTCGCGTGGCCTCCTCTGGTCCGTCCATCTTGGAATCTATCCTCAGATCTTGAATCTGGGCTCTGGATTTTGAAATAGGATGATCTTTAGATAACTTGGAGATTAGGCTATCTCCAAATCCGAATCAAATTCAGATTTTCTCCTCTTTATCTTTATCTTATAGTGCAAGTAATTAGGTTCAAATAGAAGTCGACTTCTGATTTTAATTAGGATAAGGATCCGTCTTATTCTATCCTTCTTCTCCTCTTGATTTGAATAACAATTAGGAGTCCTACTTTATCCTCCCTTCTCCTCCCCTAGATTTTAAATTAATAATTTAAAATCTAAGTTTAGATTAGGTTAGATAAGATAGAAGCTTCTAAATTACTAAAATAAATCATGCATGTGGGTTTGTAGACTTTTTGAGCTTTTGGGCTTCAATTGGGTTTCAATTATTTATTCTTTAATTACTCAAGGCCTGCACAACATTAAACAATAAAACGTTACATAGCAATGCTTTATAATAGAATAAGTAAGGAAATATGATGATAAATATGATGATAAATATGCACTTTTAACTACCTATACACCCCCACACTTATCTTTTTGCTCGTCCTCGAGTAAAAATATGGGAAAAGGAAAAGAAAATAAAAAAAACTAACCTATCCTAACTCACTTTTGTAGGAATTTTGGTTGCACTTAGCACGTGCAACAAGTCATTAAACCTCTATGTTACCCCTAGAGGACGAGTGCTGTCTCGTGAGGGTTTTCAGTGGATTACACCCACAAAATCCATAAAAGAAAAAGAAAATGTTAGTGATTAATTTATTAATTTTGAAAAAGGAGAGAAATATTTGAAATATGTTTGAAGAAACTAAGCAATTTATAAGTTTTAAGATTATCATTTTTATTCATTCTTGAACTTAGTCTCTATGTAATAATTCGTTATCAATTTTAGGTAAGGATTAAAATTGAATTTTTATAAATATAGTCTCTTTTGTTACCCTAAGTCATATGCATCCTTGTGAATGTGAATCTTTACTAGGGATTCTTTAACTTGGACTCTCATGCCTCTTTATTAATTTTATATATATATATATATATAATATATATCTATGTATTTTTTAATATGTATAACTCATCTAATTTTTTTTGTATAAGTATCAAGACTTCTTGAGGCCCTCATACCTAACTAATTGACTATTAGATGTGTTAGTACATATACAGATAATATTTCTTAGTTTTCTTAGGCTTTCTAATTCACCGATGTAGCGAGCCTAAGGTCGGTGGCTCCCAAACCGGTCGGTTTTAGGGTACCGGGTGAGAAAACACCCCAAAGACTTAAGAATTCGAGTGAATTAGGCCACAAAACTAAGGACTTTATTTATAAAATCACCTTTAGCGTGAATATTTATACTTCTTGAGGCACATGTATCCAGCTTAATTAGTGAACTCTATTTTTTATATTATTTATATTATTTTTTATTAGGCACAAGAGTCTTTATCTTAAAATCCTAGATGTGTAAGTGTATTAGGTATGCACATTCATTAAGGTAAAAATCAAGACTAATTAATTATTCAATTTTTCCTCCTATACCTAAAAACAAAATCCAACAATTTATTTTATTTTGACCAAGTTTTTAGAAATCCTAATAATGATTTTTCTAATTCTTTAGATTTCTTTCAAAAGATAAGTCAAAATATTATTTCCTTTTTCAAAAAAAATTTATTTTTTTAAAGTAAAGAAAATGTTAATAATTTTTTTATTTTTAAAAAAATAAAATCTAAGTTATGTTAGAACCCTCCCTGACACCTATCTCATGCATTGTCCTCAATGTATGAATTAATGCATAGATGTATGAAAAAGAAGAAAGGGAAGGAAAATATTACCTTAAGGTGATGGTTCCGGTGGTGGTCTGATTGGTCCATGAAATGCGACCCAATCTTTTTTATGTGAAGTTCGGAAGAACCCACCAGAAACCTCTCTAATATAACCCACTAAACTGATGTATATATGAATGATTTTTATTAAGAATTTTACCCCATCTAATTCCAAGTTTCACAAATAACTTCGGAGTCAATTTTATCAACAGCCTTGTCCCAAAATTGAGTGTGAAAAGATAGAATGATTGACTTGGACTTAGGAAGTAGGGAAACTAATACTGACTCAGGAAAGTGACTTAAGTCAAGTAAAGGTTCAGGAGTAAAGATTGGTTCAGGAAGTGGGTCCAAATCAAGAGGTTAAAACTCAAGTCCACATTCAATTTTCAACAACAGAATGTGACTTAATATTGGTAATTCAAGTTCAAGAATGACAGGTGTGAAAATCAAAACTGATTCTAAAATATTACTCAAGTTGGGTAACAAAACATGAGTCAATATTGATTCAGAAATTTGAACTGGATCACAAATTTGAGAATCTTGGTCACATTTCTCATTGAGTTCAATTTTTTAAAAATGAGAACTTGCCAATTTGTCAATGTGACCTTCAAAAGTATGAAATTGGTCAAGTTCAATATAATGATCATAAAAGATTGGCGATTCAATTTCATGATGAATTGGCACAGGATCAAATGTTGACTCGGGAAAAAGATTGAAATCAGGTGAAGACACCAGAGTCATAATTGAATCAGTAAGTAGAATTGAATCACCAAATTGAGGTTCAGAATCATATTCATTCTCAAGTTCAATTTCAGGAAAGGGATAATTTGTTAAAATGTCAATATGGTTTTCAAAATTTGGAGTTTGTGCAAGTTCAAATGGGTGTGCTGAAATGGAATCTTGTTTTTCAAAACAAGATGATTCTTTGGCTCTAACAGAATGGCTAGCGACATTAGAAATAGTTAAAGGGTGAGAATGGAGAGTTTAGACCATTCTATCTATGTCATGATTATAAGCAATTCGAGCCTGAGTCATGGCCTCAAGAAGCTTTTTATAGTCGATTGGTTCATCATTTTGTTGTGATTGGACTTGAAAAGATGAAGTTTTGTTTTGAAATTTGTGGTGAAATCGTGAGTCCGTCAGATTTTGTGATTGTTGCTTGGACTCACGCATATTTATTTCCAAGATTGATCGTTTTCTATTTTGAACTGGTGAAACTAAGTATAAATCTTGGAAATATTGTGAACAAGGTGGATAAGGAGGACAAGTTGGTTGAAAATTGGACTCGGGGGAGGCGAATCCCCATTGACTCTGTGACGAGTTGAAATTGTTTTAGAAATTATGGTCATAAGATTGGGGGCATGGGTGATATTGATTCAGATAAGACCACTCCGGCACACTAGGTTGGTTAAAGCTATGATATGCTCGCTTGGTAATATCTGAAAAAGAGGTTGGGGTGTAATATGGATTACCATTAAAAGTGAAAAAATTATTGTTATAAGCCATATCACACAAACAAAGAAAAACAAATAAGCAAACAAATAAAAAGAAAAAAATATCTAACCTAAGTTAGGATAAACCTGGACCTAGACAACTCCTAACCTTAGACTGTCTTTAGGAGGTATATTGCCGACCTTAACCACAAGTTAATCGGCCAGGTAGGTGGCAAGGTTTGTGGGAGGTTATCTGTCAAAGACGTTCCTTAATTAAGTAACCACCAATCTTCGGGCTTTCGGCCCTTAATCCCCTTCCTAGACACCGATTTGACGAGAGTTAATTTCAAATAACTTCCTCCTTCAGCCATTCTCCTAATAAGTCCGAGTTAACCTAAGGTCAGCGTCTAGTCAATTTTTATTTTAGGGTTAGGGTCGTGAGTGCAACGGAGATGATTTGTGGGCCAAGGAAGGGTGATGAAATCCCCACCTTATGTTATTTATGGGTTATGCCCTTATGATGTTTTAGTGCACGTGTAAAGCAATAGACAAGTATTCACTCAAAAGCAGTAAATCAGTCAAGGGTACTTCCTAATCTATATGCAATGCAAACGTACCTTGTCGCCAGCACTCTTCAACAAGAATTAAAAAAATTTAAATAGACACGTGCCTATGATGCAAGAGTCAAATTTTTTTTTAATTAGTCAACTAATAAGTTACTGTTAATTAGTTAGCAGTATGCAGGGTGATCAGAGAAATAATATTAAAGTAGTAAATAGGACTTTGTAATTTGCAGAAACCTGCAAAAATTCAGTCAGTAGTTTACTACTACTGCCGCGGAAACGCGACAATGGCCACGTTTGCGTGGCTAGATAGTAGGCTCTGCTGCTCTACCTTCTAGGACAGAGGCACAGAGTTGCTATATGTCCTTAGCTGCAGCTAGTTTTCCTATTATCAGATACTACAAACAGAAAAGAATAAATAAATAATTAGTTTTTTTTAGAGAATATCGTACCGTTCCCTCCCTGGCAACGGCGCCAAAATTTTGATTGAGACGAAAAAATAATAAAGAAATAGTTAAAGTTAGAAAGTCTTAGCCTCGTCTCAATGTAACCGTGTAGCAAGGGCCAGATGGGTCGATCCACAGGGAAGGATGCGATGGAAGATTTTCGGAATGATTTTCTCTATAATTAGCTTGAAAAAAAAAGATATTGATTGTAAGAAATAGATTTAAATAGAAAGAATAAGTATAGCCAACTAATCATCTACCACAACTAAACACTAGTCTATCAAGAATAAATATCATGATGAACATATAAAGATTAACCCTAGATTGTTGCTTCAAATCCAAGAAAAAAAAGTAAGAAAGAGATTAAACCTTGTTGGCAGTACATTAGATAAAACTAAGCATTGATTTATCAAAGTCCCAAAGTATAGTTTAAGAAAAGCAGTCTTAACATTAAACCATCAAAGCAATTATTTACTTAGTTCATGACTAGTCTTCAAGAATTATTTACTTACCCCAGGGTTTTTAACATGCATAGAGTTCAATCAACTTATCTTCATAGATCTAGGTTTTAGTTAGTGGAGAGATTAGCAAGCTACTAAGGAATTAGTTACACATAATTATAGTTGAATTTAGCATGGTATTTAAAGATTGCATAAAAGAGATGAAACTAAAATAAAAGAAACTCAAATTAAAAAAAAGCAAAGAAATTGAAAGAAAAAATATGACCTTTTATTAAGTATGTCACCAACTCACTAAAAAGTCTTCTCCTTTCTTCAACTCTTCTTCAAAGTAAAAAAGAACTAGAAAAATATAAATAAATTCGAAAAGAAAGAGGATCTAAAGGAAACCCTAGACTTGAGCTTCTGAGATCTGCCCTTCCTCTGTTGCTCTGCAGGGGTATTTATAGGAGATTTACAACTCTCCCACAAAGACGCGTCAGCAACCGCCTCTGTATTGCCGCGGAATCGGGAAAATTGCCGCGTTTTTGCGGCAAAAGCGTAGCCAAATGCCACGCGCTTTCTCGCGTGGTCTCCTCTGGTCCGTCCATCTTAGAATCTATCCTCAGATCTTGAATCTGGGCTCTGAATTTTGAAATACGATGATATTTAGATAACTTGGAGATTAGGCTATCTCCAAATCCGAATCAAATTCAGATTTTCTCCTCTTTATCTTTACCTTATAGTGCAAGCAATCAGGTTCAAATAGAAGTCTACCTCTGATTTTAATTAAAATAAGGATCCATCTTATTCTATCCTTCTTCTCCTCTTGATTTGAATAGCAATTAGGAGTCCTACTTTATCCTCCCTTCTCCTCCCCTAAATTTTAAATCAATAATTTAAAATTCAAGTTTAGATTAGGTTAGATAAGATAGAAGCTTCTAAATTACTAAAATAAATCATGCATGTGGGTTTGTAGACTTTTTGAACTTTTGGGCTTCAATTGGGCTTCATTTATTTATTCTTTAATTACTCAAGGCCTGCACAACATTAAACAATAAAACGTTACATAGCAGTGCTTTATAAAAGAATAATTAGGGAAATATGATGATAAATATGATGATAAATATGCACTTTTGACTACCTATCAGCTAATGCACAACACTAGATGCCATCACGTTTGACGTGATTACCACTCGCGACGAAGCTTCGCAACGTGGTGGCGGGTAAACCGCTCCGCATCACCCGTGATGAAGTCGTGTTCATGACGTAACTACACTCAGATGGAGTTAGCGATGAAGCTCTGAGCGCTAGGTCCGCCTACCGACATAGATAAGAGACCTGACGGTCTGAACGCACTCCTTCTTTCAAGGAAGTGGGCAAAAGCCCAAAAGGCTAATAGGCCCGATGGCAGAGTAAGTACCTGTTGAGGTGTTAGTACCAAACACGCACATGTAAACACAATAGAGATAACAACTAAGTTATCAGTAGAGTAGTGAAGCCCGGAGGCTGAGCAAGACAGAAACAAAATCAGTGAGTAGACAAGCAAACAATCAAGCAGAGTTAAGCAAGGCTGGAGTGAAGCCAGCACACAATGCTAAAAGCTTTCACGTTAGGAGTGGTTACTTCTCGCGGCGAAGATAACACACGCATGTGGTGGCGGGTAAACTGATCTGCATTACCCATGACGAAGTCGTTTCCACAACGTAACTACACCCAGACAGAGTTAGTAGTAAATCACTGAGCGCTAAGCTCACCTACCAGGAGAGGCTGAAAGACCAGATGGTCTGAGCGCCTAAAGGGCTGCGAGGAGACCATAAGGTCTAAGCGCATTACCGGTAGCTACCACGAAACTTAGAGGGTGCAAGGAATAAAACTTATTGGGTAGCTAGCCCAGAAAGTAGGCTATACCTGCAACCTGCAACCTGCACCAGTGTTAGTATCACATGAGCACAGAAATAAGCATGATAATAACTAGACTATCCATGGAGTGGTGAAGGCAGAAACGCGGAGGCAATCAGCGCATAGCCCATAAGAGTTGATTCTCATCTCTTCCACATTACATCATCAAGACAAAACGAGCATGAAATGATATAGACTGAGACTAAAATCCATCATCATGAGCTATCAGTGGCACTCGCAAAGGCAAGGCTCTTTCGATACTATAAAACTCACTTGGATAGCAATTGGTATAAGAAAGAGAGAAGTAGAAAAGAAAAAGAAGAACACAAAAACAAAGTACATAAAAAAGGTAACTATAGATTCGATTTTATAACAATAAGAGAAAAGAAGTACAACTTACACCGGTGTCACTCTCAGCACAAGCTTCATTCTTATTCTCCTATGAAACTCTGATCTCCTCTGAATTACATAAATGAAAACTAAAAATTACATAAAAAGAAAAACAAAAACCTTTATTAAAAAGAATGAAAAAGTGGACTAAATTCTATCTCTGCATCATCGTCCCCTGTACGCTCTGAAAACCTAGTATTTATAGGCAAAACTCAACGGGGAGGGGTGTACGAAGATAGGGGGAGCAAACGCTCCCTAAACTGTTGCAACAAAGCCGCGGAAACGCGGCTTTGGTCGCGTTTCCGCGGCCTGGGTGTGGCCCTGGCCACACCCAAATGGTGGGGGTCCCTGGTTTCGAGAGACTATTTTATCCGGTTCTGGATTTCTCGTTTAAGCTCTGAGATTTGACGAAACAGCCTTTGATCGTTGGTTTTAACTGATTGATTTGAAGAGATATGTTTTTAACTGATTTTCAACCGATCTGAACCGACCTGATCTGCCCTGATTTACTGACTTCGAATTAATTCTGATTTAAATCAGAATTTGATGGGCTTTTGGGCTCGTTTCTCTTCCCTCTCCTTTAGTAATGGGCCTGCAAATAAATTAAACAATAATTAAGAAAAATCAGAGTTTATTCTATAATAAGTATGAGAATATGATAATGAATGTGCAATATTAGCGACCGATCACCAGGTGGCTGACGACCACTGTGGTGCTGGCCGCGCAACCAGGAGGAGAAGAGTCGGCAGCGGCCCTAGGGTAGTCGTGCTGGTGGTGCCGACCAATTAGGGGAGGAGATAGGTGATTACCAAAAATATAGAGTTTAGAAAAGTGTTTATCTGATTTATGCTGACTCTGAATTCTTACAATTTAACTATGATAGCAAGTGCTATGCGGATCGAATCCACAGAGAGGAATGTGATAGAAGATTTTGGTATCACTTAAAACACTAAATTGGTTAAGTATTCTTTTAAAAAAGAACTCTATGTCAAGTGTTAGAAGTATAAAAAATGAAGGTAGAGTTGGATTAAAAACTAGAGTTTTGAAAATATTAAGAAGTAAGCCTTACTAATCATCTACCACCACTAACTTACTAACATATACTAGATTAAACTTCACTTTAAATCATAAAAACTATACCTTAGAGTTACGTTCAGTTCAAGTAAGATACATAAGATAGAGAAATCCTATTTGAAATAATCACTAATCAAAAAGTTAACATTAAATTATCAAAGTTTTTCAAGTATAAAATAAGAAGAATAACCAACATTAAACTATCAAAGTTATCTGAGCATAGAAAAAGAAAAACCATTGGAAAGTATTAGCAAATAATAGATTTAACTATCATCATGTGTCTTCAAGAGTATTAACTATTTTAGGGTTTGGGCATGTATAGGATCCAATCAGCTTATTTTAATATAGAATTAGAGGTAGTGCTGGGTAGAGATTAATAAGTGATTAGTCTCTAATATTGCATATTTTTATCACATATGCATAGTTATTCTATATAAAATTCTGCTAATAAAGTTTTGCTTGTTTGATCCTAGGTCCATGGTGTGCAATGAAGAACAAGACCCTAAATCACCATTTAATGGGTGATTAAGGGCCTACCAAGTAGCCATTGACCTTAGGGAGGAGATTTTGTCAGCCCAGGGCATCAAATCAACAAACCAGAAGATCCAGCTGACAGGGGGACAGACGTGACCAGACGCAGCAGGCGGCCCAGCGCGCGCCGCCTTGGCAGGGTTGCGGAAACGCAGCCCGGACCGCCTTTCCGCGGTCGTACGGGTGAGGCCGCGCTTTTGCTTTAGGTTAGGGGTTGCCCCCTTGGCCCCCTTTCTCTTGGTGCCTATAAATACCCCTGGGGTTCTTCAGATGGGAGATCCAGAGCTTTAGCAAGTTGTTGTTATCTTGTTTTTAGGATTATAGTTACTTTATGTTTGCTTGTTCTTCTAATTAGTTTAGCCATTAGAGTGAAAGAGAGAGAGTATGTAAAAGTTGTATTTGAAAGTGACAAACTTATACAAGTAACTACTTCTCTTTCTTCTTTCCATCTACTTTGTGTTTTCATTTACTTCTACCTCTTTGTTTTAGTGTAACAATCTTTCCCTTTACTTCTCTCTTGTTGTTTCTTTTACTATCATGTCTAACTAACTCTCTTATTGCATGGCTAACTAACTACTAACCCACTAATTTCTAACAATTTGATTGATAAACCCAAATGAGTCAATAGTGTCAAACAAGCCTTGCGCAAACGAGAGCTATGATATCTTAAGATGAGGGATCTAACTCTATCTTACTCACAAGTATTCTCTTTCTTATATTTCATGCTTAACGGGTTTTTGATGATCTATGGATTGTAAACTTTACTTGTTCTTGTAAGTTAGAGATATTCCTTTTAATTTTGTCGATACCATTAGTGCGCTTGTTTCTTTCCTTATTCTTGCCTTCTATTGAATCTTGATAAGGGAATGTTCAAGTTCTTGTCGTGAAAAGTTAAGTTAAAGGAAGAACTTTCACTCGATTTTCACGTGAATAGTTTCTATGCATAAGGGTTATGCTTGCCTATGATCCATCGTGAGGCTACATTTTCAAGAAGTTAGAGATTAGTGGGAGCACTTAGTAGAATGTTAGCCATGCATTTTTACCATCTAGAAAAATCACTTTTACAAATATCTAAACCATTCTAAATAATTCTTAAAACCAACTTGTTTTCATTTTCAAATTATTTATTTGAAACAAAGAAATTTTTCTTTTCTTGAACAAAGATGCCGCATCAAGCTTTCATCGCTCTCCCTCTTTGTGAATACGACCCGTATAACCACTTCGCTACTACAGGAGAATCGCAAAAGCAGTAACATCGATCCACATTCCTTTACATATTTTTGTGCTTACTTTTTGCCGATCAATAAGCCATGAAGAAAATTAGCTGCTCATGAGAGAATCTAAAGAAAGCATGGTAAAAGAGAAAGCAAGTAAAGAAATCAAGTTAATAAAGATAAATTAGAAAGAAAAAAACCTTATTATTGATACTATCACCTTCAATTACAAATGCCTTCTCCTTCTTTATAAAGCTTGAACTAGAACTAAATCCTAAAAATTAAAAAAAAATGGAAAAGAGACTAAAGAAAAATCCTAAGTTATTATCACAGATGAGAAGATATTTGATTATGAGAGATTTCAGCTCTTTAAATAAACCTCACAGCCAATCACAATAAGATACAAATTAGAAGGTTTAACTTAATCCTAAATCAGTATGAGAATTTAATTCTGAATTAATCTGTAACTAACTGATATGTTTGCTGCTGAATATAGTTTATTAGACGGCTGAATTGGACAGAGTGGTTAACATAAGAATTGTAGCCCTTTGAGTCCTTTTTTTGTATCATCTTTAATCATTAGATTGGAATATCTATAGCGAAAGTTATGATCCTAATACTAAGAGGTGTCCAGTCTAAATCCGAGTCTGAATTGATTTTGAACACCATTTAATTTGAATTTTCCTCCTTATCTCCAATTAGGATTAGCTTTATCCCATCCATCTCTTCTGATTTTTAATTTAAACTGTGAAGATGATGATTTATCCTCTTCTCCTCTTGATTTCAAATTCATTTAAATTAAAATTCAAATTTAGATAGGATTAGAGATAAAATAGAAGCTTCTTGTATCCATATCTTCCCATTTAAGTAACTATACACCATAATAAAAAAGAAGGTTAAATAGCACTATTAAATGAAGAATAATCAAGGATAAATGTGATGATAATAATGTAAAATTAATATGCAATCACACCTCCACGCCTATCTTTTGATCATTCATGAGCAAAACTAAAAAAGAAAAACTACTCTAATCTAACTCACTTTCGTAGGAATCACTTTACACTTAGCATATGCGACAAGCCATTAAACTTCTAGGTTACCCCTAGAGGATGGGTTTTGTCTCATGAGAGTTTTCAGTGAATTACACCCACAAATCTCTAAAAGAAAGAAAATAAAGTGTTAGTATTTTCAAAATTAATTTTGAAAAAAAATATTTGAAAGATTTTTGCAGAAATCAAGTTAATGTATAAGTCTTAAGATCACCTAATTTTCATTTCTATACTTAGTGTCTAGGCAAGTATTTATTATCAACCTAGATTAGCATTAAAACTAAATTTCTCACTTAATCTATTATTTTACTCTAAGTCATATACTGATTTGTGATCGTGAATTTTTTTGACTCGGGATTCTTCAACTTCAACTCTTATGCCTTATATATTAATATATATATTAATATATATATATATATATATATATATATATATATATATATATATATATAACTTTTTTCTTCTTTTTTTTTTTGAAAGAAGTTTAAGTATTACCACTTTGTTGCCCTTTAAGCACTTTTTCTAATATGTATAACTCATCTAATTTTCTTTTGTGTAAGTATCATGGCTTCTTGAGGCCCTAATACCTGACTAATTATATTTATATATTTTATCCTTTTCTTTTTTCCCTCAAACTTACCTTATTACTTTTCATGTAAATACCAAGGCTTTCTTAAGCAAAAACACACTAATCAATAATTAAATTTTTTATTTTTAATATATATATATATATATATATATATATATATTTATATATATATATATATTATAAAGCACAAGAGTCCTTGTTTTGAATCCTAAGTATGTAAGTGTATGAAGTATGCATATTTCATCAAGGTAAAATTCAAGACTAAATTACTTTTCCAATTTTTCTTTCAAAAACCTAAAAATCAAACAAATAATCTTATTTTGATCAAGTAGTAAGAAATTCTAATTGTGATTTTTTATTCCTTAAAATTAACTTAATTACTTACAAAAATAAATCAAAATATTATTTCTTTAATTTTTTTTAAAGAAAAAATTTGTTAGCAAACCTACCTATGTTAGTATGCTAGTAAATCCTCCCTCACATCTATCTCATGTATTGTCCTCAATATATGAATGAATGCATGTATGCATGAAAAAGAAAAAAGGGAAGGAAAAAATGTTACCTCAAGATGGTGGTTCCGATGGTGGCCGGATGGGCCAAGCATTTCTACCTAATCTAAATCTTGTGAATCGTTAAGGAACCCACCTTTTATGACCGCTTTCCTGTGTACATTGTTATTATCCCCCAAATGAATAGGATCATACAAGACCCTAACATTAAAATTATCTCGGTCATATGACCAATCTTGGAATACCATCTCGGAGTTATAATTATTTACGCCTTGGTCCAACAATAGAATGTGACTTGATGAAGTGATTAATTTGGGCTCAAGAATGATAGGTTCGGGAACCAATACTGGCTCGAGAAAATCAAGTTTAGGTTCGAGAATTGAGTTTGGTTCAAGAGGGGGCTTCAAATCAAAGAATTTAAGTTCAAATTCATGATTCATCAAATGAATATGACTATCCAAAATAAGTAATCCAATTTCATAATATATGGGTACTGAAATTAATGTTGGCTCGAGAATTAGGTCCAAATTTTGTAAGGACACCGGAGTCAACATAAATTCAAAGTTTGAAATTAAATCACAAAGTTAAGGATCGGGTTCACATTCACAATCAAGTTCAATCTCATTGAAGTTAAAACTTGCCAATTTGTCCAAGGGTTGGGATTGGTCAAGTTCAAGTTGGAGCGATGAAATTGAATCTTGATCAAGGTTTTTAAGACACCATGATTCTTGATTCCCATTAAGTTGGTTATAGAGGGCAATGTTGTTTGAAACTTTGAGAATTTGCTCAATCATTGACTTTTTCAAACTTTGTATATGATCCATTTTGCTTCTGACCTATTGAGGGGATTATTTTGAAACCGAATCATGAATTCCATACTATTTTCCCAGTCAATTGGTTCTACTTGTTATGGTGGGACTGGACAAATTAAGTATGAATTTTGAAGATTTAAATTTTTACGGGATGTGAGTTTTCCAGTTTTGTAAGTCATCATTCAAGGTCTTCTAGCATCTTATCTGGTTCAGGCTTTTCTTCTATAGAGCTATCTTGACCATAAGTATATAAAGTTGAATGTTGGTAAGGTGGTTAACTATATGGCTTGGGGGTGTTGTATCCCCATCGACTTGGTGAAGAGTAGAGATGATTATTCTAATTTTGTTCATAAAATTGAGATTGGGACATGTGTTGATTCGGATAAGACCAACCCGGGATACTTGGTTAGTTAAAATATTATTGGTTAAAGTTTTGCCATGCTGGGTTGGTGTAATCCGGGTTGAAAGAGGTCGGAGCAAAATATGGATTATTATTAAAGTCAAAAAATTGTGGTTATAATCCATATTACTCAAACAATGTCAAAATAAACAAATAAAAGAGAATAATTTTCAAAAAAATCTAGCCTACATTAGGTAGACATTAGACCTAGAGGCTCCTAACTGGTTAGACAGTCTACAGAGGATATATTGCAGAATCTAACCACAAATTAATCGGTCAGGTAGGTGGCAAGATTAGTGGGAAGTATTCGCGCAAGAGCGACGGGCCTAATTATGTCAAACCACTATTTTTGAGGTTTCGACTCTTATTCTCCTGCCTAGTCACCGATTTGACAAGAGTTAAATTCCAACGACTTCTTCCTCAGGTCAATCTCCTAGTGAGTCCGAGATGTCCCTAAGGCCTGTTGGAACTTGTTTTGATGAAGACATTTGTGAAGCATTTCATTTGGAGCTTTATCACACGACTATATCAAGAGTTCTACATGATCAAGACTTCCCAAAGAGAGTTGATATGATGTGGTTTGTAATTGTGAAATAGCATGTCAAAAGTCTTGATGCGCACACACTTATCTTAGACTTATAGTCGACTTATATCCCTTTATAGTCGACTAACCTATAGTGTAGTCGACTTGATCAAATCCTAGTCGACTAATCCTGTGTCTCGATTTGATACCCAACTCTCTGTTTGTCTGTTAGTCGACTTGACAGAAGACCTAGTCGACTAATAGACCAATGTAGTCGACTAACCCATTTCCCCTAGTCGACTAATCCCTGGCCTAGTCGACTTATAAAGTGGTTGCAGTCGACTTGGTTCAGTTATCTAGAAACCTGTCATTTGAGCTTATCTTAACCTAGTTGACTTATAGTCAATACTAGTCGACTAACCTTTGGAAATTTGCCTAGACTAGTCGACTAACTCAAAAGGCAAGTCGACTATAGGCAGTTTCTGACTGTTGGACAGTTTCTATATTCTGGTATTTTTTGCAACGTTCTTCAACGTTTGAACATTCAAAAGGCACCTATTAACTACCCTAACTACTCCTAGAGTGCAGCTATAAATAGGGTTGTTAATCTAAGGCAAAATACCAATCCTATGTTGGCCCGAAGGCCCATCACTCTAGTTTTGATGATGATCAACTCATGTAGTTATAGTACTAATGATCTTGTGTTTAATTAGTGACAGATTTATGATCAAGATTTAGTAGGTGCATAGCTTCAACAAAGGATTTGAAGTCAAGTTTTGGAGCTTGCACGGTTTGATCCAAGAGCCATTGGATCGTGTTCGGACCAAGTCAAGAAGATGAGAAGGTTTCAAGTGAAGACTTCAAGAAGATGAAGACTTGTGTTTAGATTTATTTTTAGAAGATTTTGTTTTTAGTTAAAATGTAAAGGATAGAATAGTTGGTGGATTGCTCAAGTACATATACACACACACTCTTGATTTTGTTTGTTTTAGAAAAGATTTTTCTCTTTGACAAAATATCATTTTGGTTTTTGGTATTCAAGTTTTATATTTTAACCAAAACCATATTTAGTGCTTAATGTCAAAAACATAGATATTTCACCATATTTGTGTAGTGGATCATATCCATACACACTATGCTTTAAAAGTAGTTTAAATATCTTGTTTTTGTTTTTGGAGAAGTTTTGAAAAAACAAGTTTTGAAAAATCAAGTTTGGAAAAATACTGTTTTCATTTGAGCCAATTTTTCTATATTACAAAAATAGTCCAAAACATTTGTAACATGCCTTGATTTTGTGCAAGCATGTTTGTTTATCAAAGTATATTGGTAAAACTATTTTTGTAGATTTTCTATGTTTTTATGGGATTTTACTTCAACCAAAAAGACCAAGTTATTAATCCCTTTACTTTGTTTCCTGGCTCCAGCCGGTCGACCGGGACGGTCGACCGCAGCTTGAAGTCGGCCGACCGTCACGGTCGACCGACGTGCACAGACATGCACGCCCGTATCTGGCAGGAGGCCGGTCGACCGACCCGGTCGACCGTCCAGAGAGCTCTGCTCTCTGGAAAGGCCCCGGTCGACCGAGCGGTCGACCGGACAGAGAGACTTGCTCTCTGTATCCTGGCCTCGGTCGACCGACCGGTCGACCGATGGCACAACGGTCTGAAATATGACCGTTGGCCGGTCGACCGGGCGGTCGACCGACAGGCCTGACAGACCCCAATGGCTAGTTTTTCTAGCCCTATAAATTTGGGGGTTTGGGCATTGTTTTTCAACAAGATTTCTAGTGGATTTTGAGCCAGTTTTTCTCACTTCTTTAAAAGAGTTTTCTCCACTAAATTGAGAGCTAATACTTCCAATCAAAAGGGGGGTTTTTATTAAGAGTGTTAAAAGAGATTTTCTTGTGTTTTCCTCCACCATCTCTTTCCTTGTTTTCTCACACATACACTTGAGCTATCCATTGCTATTCATTCTATAGGAGTGTTGTAGTGAGATTGTTTTTAGGTGATCAAAGTGTTGTGATCACCAAAGACTTCTTTCTTGTACTTTGAGGAGGCGGACAAGTGTGTTCGCGGTGGTTTAGAGTTCGTGTGTGAACTCTTGGTTTGAGGTGCGGCCTCGGCAAGCTTGTGGGGCTTGCGGTGTGTACGGGACTAGAGAGTCCGAGGGCTTGTAGGTGTTGCGGCACCGAGGAGTGATCCATTGGGATCGTGCATAGTGGAAATCCTTCGTGTGTCGAAGGCGGGGATGTAGAGCAAGTGTGCTCGAACCTCGAAACAGATCCCTTGTGTTTGCGATTGCTCACTCTCTCTCTATCTCTTATTTATATCTTGCATGCTTCTATTGTGTTTATCTTTACATGCATGATATACTTGTGTGCTTAATTGATATACATGCTTGGGATTGTTTGCTAACACTTGTATTTAACCAAGAGAGCTAACGCGGCACCTCAACCCTTATTTAGGGGAATCTAGAAGAGTTTGTCTAGAGCCCTTCACGAGGAATTCGGCAACACTCTTGTGTTATACGTGGTGTTTAGTATAAGAAGTTTAATTAGGTCATAATTGTTTTAATTCCGCATTATTTGACATTAAGTGACCATTAGATTAGTCATCACCTATTCACCCCCCTCTAGGTGATCTTCAATTGGTATCAGAGCCAAGTGCTCTGAATTTGGGTCTTACAATCTAGAGTTAAAGATCCTCATTTTTAGGCTAATCACTATTTTTGTACACACACCATGGACTTCATGTCACCATCCATGTTTGACATTCTTAACATCCAAATTTGGAAGGTTAAGATGTCCTTGTTCCTCAAAGCCCTAGGCATTCATGTCTATCTTGCCACAACTAATGATGCATATTGTTTAAATGGTAAGAATATTGAGGCTAATGCAAAAGCCTTACATGCTTTGAAGAGTACCCTAAATGATGAATATTTATCTAGGGTTTCTAACATTGATTCGGCTTTTGTACCTTGGAATATCATCACCTCCCTTGGCGAAAAGGATCAATATTATGCCGAGAGCGATTCGGATGTTGGAAGCGACACCTCCAACAAGTGCTATATGGTCCAAGGGGATAACCCCCTTGAGGTAACTACCGAATCCGAGGTAGATGAAAATGACATGTCATATGATGAGCTTTCATCCTTTTGTCAACTTTTGCTAGAAAAATATGACATGCTTAAGAAAAATAATAAAAATTTGAAAAGAATTTTGATTGCATGCTAAAAGAAAATGATTCATTTAGAACTAAGGTTGCATGCATGGAAAAAGAAAATGAAGATTTGAAAAATGAGAATGTTTCCTTAATGTCCAAATTAAATGATTTATGTGAAGGAAACACTAATTTGAAAAATAAAATTATTTTGGTGGAAAAACAAAAAGAAGTTGCTTTTCAAGAAAACAACTCTTTAAAAAGAAAAATGTTTGAAAAAGAAAAAGAAAAAGAAAATATTTCTAAAAAGAAGAAAATTGTTTCACAATCTCAACATGCTTTACACGTCACCATTGATAATAGTGAGATTAATGTTTTGAAAAATAGGATTAGTTGTTTGAGCTCCACTTTGAGCTCATGTGCATTTAACCATAAGAGATTGGAGTCTTTGTTTTCAAAGAAACAAACTCCACATGTTCATGCACATCATTCTCATCATGCATATGCTTATGTTGCACGTCATGATCACACTCACACACATAAGCATCCTAAAGTGTACAAGTGTACACATTGTGGCCGCAAAGGCCATTTAGCAAAATTTTGTTTTGATAAGTTGCATGTTTTAAATTTTGCTAAAAATAAAAATGTTTAGGTGCCTTACAAGACTAACCCCCAATGACCCAAAAGAAAATGGGTACCAAAACCCCCACCTTGTGTTTTTGATGTAGGTGAGGGCTCTCACACGACGTGAGAGAAATGGTGCCTTGATGGTGGATGCACTTGGACTTGATGGACACATATATGGATGCATCGCTATCAAGGAGTTTTGGTGGGACAACCACCATGGTTTGGAGTTTTGGAACATAGTTCCTTAGTTGGTAACTATTTCTAAACTCTCAATTTATGTACATGCTTTTATTTTCATGATATCATATTACATGTTCATGTTTTATTTGCTCTTGTGCTTCATGTGGTAAATACTAGTTTAAATGTAGTTTTTATCAAAACTTGTATTTATACATGTACAAATAGTGAGAACAAATTGATTCATATATGTTTGCACTTCATGCTCATTTGTACCCACTATATGCACATATATAGGCTAGTTTTGATGATTCTTTCATTTATACTTGTTTTGCCTATTTTCATGTTTTACTTCATGTATATGCATTTTTTTTATTCAAATCTAATAAATATACATGTATATCCTTTTTGAGTCTCTTGCCTTCATGCAAATACCTTTAATAGACTTTTTTATGTTTGGGATATGTATGCATATTGTTAGATTTAGATAAATCATACATATACCTAGAAGTTTGTTTTGTTTTAATGAAAAATGAATAATTTGTTTTGATCATTTTTGAGCTTCATTGAATATTTTCATGAAAATGCTAGTTACATGATTATTGAACACTCACACTTCATTTGTTTGTCATGACATTATTTCATGAACATATTTTTGAGCATTATCGATTTTGAGTGTCAACTTTTGTGTATTTGGTATGTTTCATGAAATACATATGATTTGGTTTCATGTTTTTGAAGGATCTTTAACTAGTTTTTCAAAAATTAATTTAACTAGTTATTTATTCTTCAATGTTTATGAGTTATACACATGATCCTATCATTATTTCAATTGGCATCATTGAATCATTTCAATTGGTATCAATTTGACTCTATTTTTGTATATACTCATATTTTATTTTCTTATATATGTATGTATCAATTTCAATTGGTATACTCATTTTCATACATATATATGAGTTATTTGTGCTTGAGTTAAAATTGTTTTACATGTTTAAAGCACAAAGTGGTTTATGATAAGAAAATAGAAATTTTAAGAAAAATTCTCAAGATTTGTTTTATTAAGAAAATTCAAAATTTTGCTTTATTAGAAAAATCAAAATTTTTTGATTTGTATTGCCTATATGCAAGGAGAGCTTAACATCTCTTCTACATATAGATTCATGTTGAGTGTATTGTATATTGAGGAGCTTGACAACTCTTCTTTGTGTGATACACGTGTGTAGGGGGAGCTTCACATCTCCTCTTATGCATTACATAATATGTGTTATGTGAATTGGGGCTTGTCATCCCTTCTTCATGTAATGCATATGTGTAGGGAAGCTAACTTAGCGTCTTCCTCTTCATGAATGTATATCGCATATAACCTTTTATGATTTACCCCTTTCATTGGTTCTTTGTTTCGAACAAATAGGGGGAGAAAAATTTGATGATTTTGTTTTTACTTTAACCCCTTTGTTGATGATTGACAAAAGGGGGGAGAGGTATTTGGTATATATGCATGTTTTTAGAAAAAGGATTTATGTTTATGCATATATGTTTTGTTTTGCAAATAGGAGAAAAAGATTTTGTGATTTGTTTTATGCTTGTTAGCATGTTTATCTCCTTGATTTGCATACATATCATGTGCTTCATTTCCATATTATTTTGTTTATTTGTGATGCATGAGTTAAGGGGGAGCTTCTTTGAAGCTTTACTTTAATCCATGCATATATAACTTCATGAGTTTTGTCATCATCAAAAAGGGGGAGATTGTTGGCCCGAAGGCCCATCACTCTAGTTTTGATGATGATCAACTCATGTAGTTATAGTACTAATGATCTTGTGTTTAATTAGTGACAGATTTATGATCAAGATCTTAGTAGGTGCATAGCTTCAACAAAGGATTTGAAGTCAAGTTTTAGAGCTTGCACGATTTGATCCAAGAGCCATTGGATCGTGTTTGGACCAAGTCAAGAAGATGAGAAGGTTTCAAGTGAAGACTTCAAGAAGATGAAGACTTATTTCTAGGTTTGTTTTTAGAAGATTTTATTTTTAGTTAAAATGTAAAGGATAGAATAGTTGGTGGATTGCTCAAGTACATATACACACACACTCTTGATTTTGTTTGTTTTAGAAAAGATTTTTCTCTTTGACAAAATATCATTTTGATTTTTGGTATTCAAGTTTTATGTTTTAACCAAAACCATGTTTAGTGCTTAATGTCAAAAACATAGATATTTCACCATGTTTATGTAGTGGATTATATCCATACACACTATACTTTAAAAGTAGTTTAAATATCTTGTTTTTGTTTTTGGAGAAGTTTTAGAAAAACAAGTTTTGAAAAATCAAGTTTGGAAAAATACTGTTTTCATTTGAGCCATTTTTCCATATTACAAAAATAGTCCAAAACATTTGTAACATGCCTTGATTTTGTGCAAGCATGTTTGTTTATCAAAGTATATTGGTAAAACTATTTTTGTAGATTTTTTATGTTTTTATGGGATTTTACTTCAACCAAAAAGACCAAGTTATTAATCCCTTTACTTTGTTTCCTGGCTTCAGCTGGTCGACCGGGACGGTCGACCGCAGCTTGAAGTCGGCCGACCGTCACGGTCGACCGACGTGCACAGACGTGCACGCCCGTATCTGGCAGGAGGCCGGTCGACCGACCCGGTCGACCGTCCAGAGAGCTCTGCTCTCTGGAAAGGCCCCGGTCGACCGAGCAGTCGACCGGACAGAGAGACTTGCTCTCTGTATCCTGGCCTCGGTCGACCGACCGGTCGACCGATGGCACAACGGTCTGAAATATGATCGTTGGCCGGTCGACCGGGCGGTCGACCGACAGGCCTGACAGACCCCAACGGCTAGTTTTTCTAGCCCTATAAATTTGGGGGTTTGGGCATTGTTTTTCAACAAAATTTCTAGTAGATTTTGAGCCAGTTTTTTCCAATTCTTTAAAAGAGTTTTCTCCACTAAATTGAGAGCTAATACTTCCAATCAAAAGGGGAGTTTTTATTAAGAGTGTTAAAAGAGATTTTTCTTGTGTTTTCCTCCACCATCTCTTTCCTTGTTTTCTCACACATACACTTGAGCTATCCATTGCTATTCATCCTATAGGAGTGTTGTAGTGAGATTGTTTTTAGGTGATCAAAGTGTTGTGATCACCAAAGACTTCTTTCTTGTACTTTGAGGAGGCGGACAAGTGTGTTCGCGGTGGTTTAGAGTTCGTGTGTGAACTCTTGGTTTGAGGTTCGGCCTCGGCAAGCTTGTGGGGCTTGCGGTGTGTACGGGACTAGAGAGTCCGAGGGCTTGTAGGTGTTGCGGCACCGAGGAGTGATCCATTGGGATCGTGCATAGTGGAAATCCTTCGTGTGTCGAAGGCGGGGATGTAGAGCAAGTGTGCTCGAACCTCGAAACAAATCCCTTGTGTTTGTGATTGCTCACTCTCTCTCTATCTCTTATTTATATCTTGCACGCTTCTATTGTGTTTATCTTTACATGCATGATATACTTGTGTGCTTAATTGATAAACATGCTTGGGATTGTTTGCTAACACTTGTATTTAACCAAGAGAGCCAACGCGGCACCTCAACCCTTATCTAGGGGAATCTAGAGGAGTTTGTCCAGAGCCCTTCACGGGGAATTCGGCAACACTCTTGTGTTATACGTGGTGTTTAGTGTAAGAAGTTTAATTAGGTCATAATAGTTTTAATTCCGCATTATCTGGCATTAAGTGACCATTAGATTAGCCATCACCTATTCACCCCCCTCTGGTGATCTTCATCCTAATCTTCAGTTTTCTAATAAAAAATTCTGCCAATCCTGAAAACTGTTCCCACTTCAGTTCTTCACCAAATTCCAACTCTATAGTGAAGTTCTCTGAAGTTTTCTCCTATACTAGACCTTGTCCACGTTCATACACCGTACCAAGGCTTATAGGAAGTGTTATAATCCTCAAAGATATCATTGTACAAGAGGGTCTTCTTGGTGTAGAAGCAAGTTGTACAAGGTGGTGTGTTCTCTTGGTTGTAAGAGAAGGTGTACACATTTGGCAAAGGAGATTTGTCAAGTGGTGTGCATGGTTGTGATTTTGGGTGTACAAAATCAAGAATAAAGGAAAATCTCAAGCGGGTGGCTTGGGGACTGGATGTAGGTCACGAGGACCGAACCAGGATAAATCTCTCGTGTTTGCGTTTGTCTAAACTTTTCTGAGATTTGATTTCCTTTATTGCAAGTTATTTATTTGTTTAACTTTAATCCTTCTTTGTTTAGTATTTGTGTTGACTTCGTATTTTAGATCCATAAGTGCCAACAGAGAAAGTTCAACAATTGGCATCATCTCGGGACCAACAATTGGTATCAGAGCAGGTCTCACATTTGGTATCTGAACCCTGAACCGACATACAAGCCCTGCATACCTAGTCAACAACAACAAGAAAGGATGGCAACGGAGTTCCCTTCGTCACAATTCAAAGAAGAACATTCTACACAACGTCCACCGCTATTTGACGGATCCAACTACAACTATTGGAAGTGTAGAATGAAGATCTACTTGCAATCGCTGAACTACAAACTTTGAAACATCGTAGAAGTACCATACACCAAGCCAACAACCAACTACAACGCTTAGAGTGATGATCAAAAGAAGAATGCGAACCTTGATGCCAAAGCGATGAATGCCTTGTTCTGTGCCTTAACCAAAGAAGAGTTCAACCGTGTGTCAACAGCCACTTCTGCACATCAAATATGGCATACTCTTCAGGTAACACACGAAGGCACAAATAAAGTTAAGGAATCTAAAATATCTGTTCTTATCCACAGGTTTGAATTATTCAAAATGGAGGAGAATGAAACCATATCAGAAATGGTAACAAGATTCACCGACATTACCAATTCCTTAGCATCCCTTGGAAAGGACTACACCCAAGTCGAAAAAGTTCGCAAGACCCTTCGTGCACTCACACCAGAATGGGAGAAGAAGACAACCGCTATTGAAGAAGCGAATGATCTCTCAACTTTGTCGTTAGAAAACCTAATTGGTAATCTAATGGCATATGAAGTGCAACTAGAAGAAAGAAAGAAGGAGGAACGACAACACCACTCAAAGAAGAAAGAAATTGCCTTCATGCATCCTCTGACACGGACGATTCCGATGACAATGAAGAGGAGATGGCAATGCTTTCAAAGAAATTCAGGAGATTTCTAAAGCAGGGTAAATTTAAATGACAGGTTTTGCCTTAGATTAACAACCCTATTAATCTAATGGCATATGAAGTGCAACTAGAAGAAAGAAAGAAGGAGGAACGATAACACCACTCAAAGAAGAAAGAAATTGCCTTCCATGCATCCTCCGACACGGACGATTCCGATGACAATGAAGAGGAGATGGCAATGCTTTCAAAGAAATTCAGGAGATTCCTAAAGTAAGGTAAATTTAAATGCTTTAATTGCAATAAAATAGGTCATTTGAAGAAGGATTGCCCTTTGCTCAAACATAAAAATAAATACAAGAGCAAAAAGTTCAGAAAGATGAAAGACTATGAAGCATCATGGGAAACAGTGATTCTTCTTCCTCTGACGAAAAAGAAACCACTGAACGTGTCAACCTCTGTTATATGGCACTTGAAGATGATGAGGTATCATTTACTGAACTTTCTGATGCATTTCATGAATTATTTAATGATCTGAAAAATGAAAAACTGAAAAATAAAGTTTTATCAAAAGAAAATGAAAAACTTTTAAATGAAAATTCATGTTATGCTTTACAAGTTTCTTGTATAAACTCTCAAAAAGATGAATTTGAAAAAGTAAGATCATCTTTGAAAAATGATAATGAGAAGTTTATAAAAGAAAATATTTTTCTTAAAAAGGAAACTATGTCTTTGAATGAAAGGATTTCTATATTGGATAAAGACATGTTAGTTTTCAAAAAGAAATATGAAGATATTTTGAAAAATGTGACTAAGTTCAATCAAGGAAAAGAAAAATTGAATGACTTGTTATCTTTTCAAAAGTTGTCACATAATAATTATGGTATTGGATATATTGAAAAATCTTCATATGTTAGTAATCCATATGATTCTTTTATGAAAAGAAAATCTAATAATGTTTCAAAAAGAATTAAGAATAAGTTTATATGGATTCCTAAAATTTAAGCATTAATGATAACAATACCTATATTGCGTCATACATTCATGATATATGTAATTCATGCAATTATGTGTATACTAACAGGTGGAAACTAAATTCAAAATGGATTTGGACTCCTAAAGGTTAATGTGTTCTTTTATGATTGGTACCATCTAACATTTATCTTTCAGGTACCATATAAGAAGTCAAGAACAATACTTCATATATATATTTTATGATATATTTGTTTCAGGGGGAGAACAAAGTATTTCTATATTTGTTATAACCCAATTTCTGCAGGGGGAAGAAAATATAACATATTTTCTGCAGGGGGAGCACTTGTGCCACAACGTGTCATCATCAAAAAGGGGGAGAATGTTGGAACTTGTTTTGATGAAGACATTTGTGAAGCATTTCATTTGGAGCTCTATCACACGACTATATCAAGAGTTCTACATGATCAAGAGTTCCCAAAGAGAGTTGATATGATGTGGTTTGTAATTGTGAAATAGCATGTCAAAAGCCTTGATGCACACACACATATCTTAGACTTATAGTCGACTTATATTCCTTTACAGTCGACTAACCCATAGTGTAGTCGACTTGACCAAATCCTAGTCGACTAATCCTGTGTCTCAATTTGATACCCAACTCTCTGTTTGTCTGTTAGTCGACTTGACAGAAGACCTAGTCGACTAATAGACCAATGTAGTCGACTAACCCATTTCCCATAGTCGACTAATTCCTAGCCTAGTCGACTTATACAGTGGTTGCAGTCGACTTCGTTCAGTTATCCAGAAACCTGTCATTTGAGCTTATCTTAACCTAGTCGACTTATAGTCAATACTAGTTGACTAACCTTTGGAAATTTGCCTAGACTAGTCGACTAACTCAAAAGGCAAGTCGACTAACCTTTGGAAATTTGCCTAGACTAGTCGACTAACTCAAAAGGCAAGTCGATTATAGGCAGTTTCTGACTGTTGGACAGTTTCTGTATTCTGGTATTTTTTGCAAAGTTCTTCAACGTTTGAATATTCAAAAGGCACCTATTAACTACCCTAACTACTCCTAGAGTGCAGCTATAAATAGGGTTGTTAATCTAAGGTAAAATACTAATCCTAATCTTCAGTTTTCTAATCAAAAATTCTGCCAATCCTAAAAACTGTTCCCACTTCAGTTCTTCACCAAATTCCAACTCTATAGTGAAGTTCTCTGAAGTTTTCTCCTATACTAGACCTTGTCCACATTCATACACCGTAATAAGGCTTATAGGAAGTGTTGTAATCCTTAAAGATATCATTGTACAAGAGGGTCTTCTTGGTGTAGAAGCAAGTTGTACAAGGTGGTGTGTTCTCTTGGTTGTAAGAGAAGGTGTACACATTTGGAAAAGGGGATATGTCAAGTGGTGTGCATGGTTGTGATTTTGGGTGTACAAAATCAAGGATAAAGGAAAATCTCAAGCGGGTGGCTTGGGGACTGGATGTAGGTCACGAGGACCGAACCAGGATAAATCTCTCGTGTTTGCGTTTGTCTAAACTTTTCTGAGATTTGATTTCCTTTATTGCAAGTTATTTATTTGTTTAACTTTAATCCTTCTTTATTTAGTATTTGTGTTGACTTCGTATTTTAGATCCATAAGTGCCAACAAAGAAAGTTCAACAATTGGCATCATCTCAGGACCAACAAGGCCAACATCTATTCAAATTTAAACATCGTTATATGCCTTCAAGAGTATTAGCTATTTCTAGAGTTTGAGTATGGATAAAATTCAATCAGCTTATTCTAACATAGAGCTAGAAGTAGTGGTGGATAGAGATTAAGAAACCATGATGAAGATTGGCTCCTCATTAGAGAATCTAAAGAAAGCGTGGTAAAGAGAAAGCAAGTAAAGAAAGCAAGTAAATAAAGATTAATTAGAAAGGATAACCTTATTATTGATGTTGTCACCTTCAATTACAAGAGCATCTTTGATCGCTAAAAAGCATGCACAAGAATAAGTAACAAAGTGATGGTCGATGTTACTACTTTAGCAATCTACTGTAATAGCAAAGTGGCTATACGGGTCGTATCCACAACGAGAGAGAGTGATGAAAGGTTGAATGCGGCTTCTTTGCTTGTGGTAAAGATGTTCCTTGTCTCATATAAAGAATTGAAAAAAAAACAAGTGTTGTTTCAAAAATTACTTAGATTGTTTTGCAGATTAAAAAAGTGATTTTTTTGGTTTTTGCAAGGGTGAAAATGCATGGCTAACTTTCTACTAATTGCTCCCACTAATCTCTAATTTCTTAAAGACGTAGCCTCACAATGGATTATAGGCAAGCATAAACTTTATGCATAAGAATTATTCACGTTGGAGATCGAATGAAAGTTCTTCCCTTCACTTAGCTTTACACGACAAAACTTGAACATCCCTTATCAAGATCCAATTGAAAGTAAGAATAAGGAAAGAAACAAGTGTACTATTGGTATCGGCAAAGATGAATAGGGATATCTCTAACTTACGAAAACAAGTAGTGTTTATAATCTATAAATCATCAAAAATGATTAAGCATGAAATATGAGAATGGTAATACTTGTAAGAAGTTAGAGTTAGAACTCTCGTCATAAGATGTCATAGCTCTTATTTGCACAAGGCTTGTTTGACACATTGACTTATTTGGGTTATTAATCAAGTTATTAGAAATTAGTGGGTTAGTAGTTAGTTAGCCATGCAATAAAAAAGTTAGATAGACATAAGTAAGAAAAAAAAAAGAGAAGAAGTAAAAAAGCAAAATTCTACACTAGTGCAAGAAAATAAAAGTAAGTAAAAACACCCAAAAAATGAAAAGAAAAAGAAGAAGTATTACTTGTATAAGATTTTCACCTTCAAATACAACTTGTACACACACACACACTCTCTCTCTCTCTTTCACTCTAATGGCTAAGCTAAGTTAGAGGAAGAAGACGACAATACAAGAAAATAAAGAAAATACAACAACAAACTAGCCTAAACTCTCTATATCTCTTATGTTCTGAAATTCCATGGTATTTATAGGCCAAGGGGGCACCAGGGGTGTCATGGGGCCACGCATTGAAACACGACACGTGGCCCCACCAGACAGCCGTGGAAACATGAATTTTACCTCGTTTATGTAGCCGTTGTGGGGCCGCACGCATGGCACTACCTATTGCAGTCTTCTGATTTGTCCCCTGTCGGTATGTGCTGCTAGTTTATGATTTTCTGCACCCTATGTTGTCAGATTCAGCCTTCAAAGTCAATTGCTATATTAGGATCAAAAAAATCACTAAATAAATGAGATTTTTGATCTTCTTCATCATTCCACATCATGGACCTAGGAACACACAAGAAAACTATTATTAGCAACATTGTTATATAAAATAAATGTGAAGATGTGATATGAAATATGCAATATTAGAGACTAATCACACCCTCACACTTATCTTTTGCTCGTCCCGAGCAAAACAAAACCAAGAGAATTATTACACTACTTTCGCAGGTGACGCGATTGCACTTAGCATGTGCAACAAGTCATAAACCTCTAGGTTTTCCCTAGAGAAGAAGTTTTGTCTCCTGAGGGTTTTCAACAGATTATACCTACAAAATCCAAGAAAAGAAAGAAAACGTTACTTGTTTTTGTTTTTGAATTTTTATTTTTAAATCTTCTTAAAGTAGAAAAAGGCTTTTTAATCTCTTTAGTAAAAATAGCTAAATAATTATAAGTGTTAGGTCTAACCCTTATTAGTCCTTCCTATACTTTGTCCTTCATGCAAGAATATGATCTTCATTTATATTTAAGAGAAATTACGTACTTCAAACTCATTCTTTTATTTTGCCTTAAATAATATGCATTGTATGAAGTAATGATTTACTTGAAAATTTTCGACTCAAACTCTAATGCCACAAAATTTATAAGCGTTTATTTATGCACCATTTTTACCTTTAATTTCCTTTGGCTTTCTAATTTACCTGTATAACGAGCTTTTAACCGATGACTCCCAAATCAGACGATCTTAAGGCACCAGGTGAGAAAACACCCCTTAGGTTAAATACTCAAGTAAACTAGGCCACGAAACTAAGGTTTATTTCCTTTAGGCATGAATAATCATGCTTTTTGAGGCATAATTATCCAGCTTAATTTGGTTTATAACTATATATATACATTTTTTTCTTTTTTTTTTCTATTTTTTGGTATATGGCACATAAAGTTTTTGTCTATAAATTCCCAAAGTGTATGTGTAGCCATTGCATATTTACTAAGACAAAAAGTAAAGAGATGAGTTATTTTTCTAATTCCTCCTAAACTATCAATTCAACCAATATCCTTTTATTTAGGCCAAAGTAAAGAATTTCTAACTTGGGTTTCCTTAATCCTTATAACTATTTTGCATTTTTACAAAAGACTATCAAAAAACTCTACTTAAGAATTTTTTTTTGAAAAGAAGAAGGAAGAAAAAGAAAATGAGAAAAAGAAATACTAAAAATGAGAAAGAAAATAGAAATCATATATTAGTACCCTTTCCCCACACTTATCTAATGTATTGTCCTCAATGGATGATTTATGAATGCAAAAGCAATAAACAGGTATAAGGGAAGATATACAAAGAATTATGATAATTTACAAAGAACTCCTATGTTAATTTATTTACATTTTTTTGGTTGTTTGTGATGGATATTGTCACTTGTAAGATGGGTCGAAAAGACCCATTACATTATCATCTTGTACTCAGGCTCAGTGGTTAGAAAGAGTTTCAGTCTTTGCCTATTGACTTTCATATCCTCACCACTCTTTGGATCAACAATTATTACAGCACTGTGTGGAGAAACTGTGTGTACAGTGAACAGTCCCGACCAACGACGTTTGAGTTTCCCCACAAAGATGTGAAGCCTTGAATTGTACAGCAAAACTTTTTGTTCAGGGACAATTTTTTCGATTGATGATTTGGTCAAGAAAAATTTTTGTTCTGCTTTTTGTTATTCGTGCATTATCATAACCTTCATTTGTATTTTCTCCAATTCTGAGATCTGCAGTTTTCTTAGTTCATCGGCTCTAGTCAGATCAAAGTTTAATTGCTTTATGGCCCATAGGGCTCGGTGTTCTAATTCGACGGGCAGATGGCAGGCTTTTTCGCATATAATTTTGTATGGAGACATTCCTAGAATGGTCATAAAAGCAGTCCGATAAACCCACAAAACATCTATCAGCTTGACAGACCATTTTTTCCAACTGCTTTTTTTCCAAAATGAGCTTGATTTGCCGATTTATCACATTAACTTTTCCAATTGTTTGGGGATGATACAGGATGGACAATTTGTGAGTGATGGAATATTTCAGCATTAGGGCTTCGAAAGCCTTATAGCAAAAATGTGACATTATCACTAATTATTGCTTGCGGGGTACCCAAACGGGAGAAGACGTTTTTTTTGAAAATTTTGACAACAACTTTGTTGTCATTGGTCTTAGTAGGCACATATTCTATCCATTTGGAGACGTAATCTACGCAATCAAGATGAACTGGTTGCCAAATGAATTTGAGAATGGTCCCATGAAGTCGATGTCCCAAACATCAAAATTTTCAAATTCGAGAATCGGGTTTAAGGGTATCATGTATCGCCTCAAAATCTTTCCAGTCTTTTGACAGTTTGCACATGACTTGCAAAACTGGAAGGAGTCTTTGAACAAAGTGGGCCAGTGAAACCCACTTTGTAAGACTTTCTCCGTGGTTTTGTGGGGATCGAAGTGGCCCCCACGTGCAAGCTCATGGCAGAAATTGAGCATACTTCTTTTTTCCTCTTCTGGTATACATCACCAACTAATCAGGTCAGGACAGTACTTAAAGAGATACGGTTCTTCTTAGAAGAAGAATCGAACCTGGGCAAAGATGCGATAATTGTCCTGCTTTGTCCATTCAGTGGGTAATTGTCCCATGACCAGATAATTGACAATATTCGCGTACCAGGGTTCTTTAAAAATGGCGAGGATATGCTTATCTGTGAAATCTTCATTGATCGGGGTCCGTTCTATAGGTGTGTTAGGAATTCTTGATAAGTGGTCAGCCACCACATTTTCCACACATTTCTTGTCATGGATTTCTAGGTTGAATTTCTGAAGCAGAAGGATCCATCGAATAAGTCAGGCTTTAGCTTCCTTCTTGGTCAGAGGTGCTTCAACGCGGAGTGATATGTGAAAATCATAGTCTTGGATCCCAGTATGTAGGGACGGAACTTCTCTAACGCGAAGACAATGGCCAAGAATTCTTTCTCGGTCGTTGTGTCATTCTGTTAGGCGTTATTCAGGGTCCTACTCGAATAATAAATCACGTGCTATCTATTGTCTACGCGCTGTCTTAGGACAACGCCGATAGCAAATCAGAGGCACCGCACATGATTTCAAATGGTTGCGTCCAATCTGGAGCTGAAATAATGGGCGCAGAGATGATTTCTTTCTTTAGTCTTTCCCATGAGTAGAAACACTCATCGTTGAAGTTGAAGGGCACACCACCTTTACTAAGCAAGTTGGTCAAGGATCTAGCAATCTTGCTAAAGTCCTTAATGAACTGTCGGTAAAATCTTGCATGTCCTAAGAATGAACGAATGTCTCTAACACACTTGAGGACAAGAAGTTTAGCCATGACTTTGATCTTTGCTTTATCAACTTTAATTCCCCTTCTTGAAATTTCATGGCCAAAGACAATCCTTTGTCTCACCATGAAATGGCACTTCTCCCAGTTTACAGTTAGATTCTTCTCCATACATTTCTGAAGAACCAACTCTAAGTGATGCAGACACTAATCAAAAGAATCTCCATAAATGGAGAAATCATCCATGAAGACCTCCAAAAATCATTCTATCATATCGAAAAAGAGACTTAGCATGTCGTTGGAATGTAGTCAGAGCATTGCATAATCCAAAGGGCATACATCTGTGGGCGAAAGTTCCAAATGGGCATGTGAATGTCATCTTCTATTGATCCTCTAAAGTGATAAGGATCTGATTATATCCTGAGTACCCATCCAAGAAGCAATAGTACTCATGGCCAACCAAACGTTCCAACATTTGATCGATAAACAGCAAGAAAAAGTGGTCTTTACGAGTGGTAGCGTTCAATTTTCAATAATCGATGCAAACACGAATTTTTGTTGGTAATCGTGTTTGCACTAATTCCTTATTTTCGTTCTCTACCACTGTAAAGCCAGCTTTCTTAGGGATGGCGTAGATAGGGCTTATCTATTGGCTATCGGAGATGGGATAAATAATCCCATTGTTCAAAAGTTTGAGAATTTTTGTTTTCACCGCGTCTTGCATAATAGGTTGAGCCTACACTGTGGGTCCCTTTTGGGAGTCGCGTCATCGTTCAAATGTATACGGTGTTGAACAATTACTGGACTTATCCCCTTAATCTCACTCATGGTCTATCCAATTGCTTCCTTTTCTTTCTTGAAAACAGACATCAAGCTTTCTTCCTATTCTCCGTCAAATGGGATGCAATTATGACCAGGAGAGTATCGTTTTCACCTAAGTATGCATACTTAAGATGTTCTAGTAAAGCTTTAAATTCTAAGGAAGGGAGGGACGCACCAGAAGGAGTTGACACAATGGGGTTCGAAACCCAATCCACAGCAGAGTCAACAATTTCATCCAGGTTCAACTCTTTCAACTCAAATTTATTTTTAAGCTCCTCATTCTCACTCGTTAAGTTTTCAATGTAATTAACCTCAAAAGTTTGATCTTCTAAATCTCTTGGTTGCTTTCCTAAGTTGAAAACGTTGACCTCCTTTGTTATGTCTCCAAATGTAAATCTCATAGATTCATTTCTACAATTGATTATTGCATTGGCAGTGGCAAGGAATGGTCGTCCTAAAATGACAGGAGTATGAGACCTAGAATTTGCTACTAGTTGGGGTTTCGAGCACAATAAAATCTACTGGGTAAATAAAATCTCCAACCCAAATGAGATCATCCGTGATTTCTCTTTTGGGAACTTTCACGGATCGGTCAGCAAGCTGAATCGTGACTTGGATTGGACGCAGTTCTTCTAACCCGAGTTGCTGATACACAGAGAGAGGAAGCAAGTTAATGCTCGCTCCCAGGTCAAGGAGTGCCCAACTAATCTCTGTCTATCCTATTGTGTAAGCAATTGTAGGGCATCTGGGGTCCTTGTACTTGATCGGGATAGGACCAAACATGAGTTCACTGATATTAGTCGCTAAAAACACTTTCTTCAGCACATTGATCTTCCTCTTCTTTGTGCACATATCCTTAAGAAATTTGGCATAGGTAGGGACCTGTTGGATAGCGTCTAGAAGAGGAACATTCAACTTAACCTGATTGAACATTTCTAAGATCTTCTCCATGTGCATACTCTTGCTATTATTCCTAAGCCTATTTGGGAACGGTGCTATAGGCTTATGGACTCTCTCAACAGTGTTATTCTTGTCTGAGTCATGTGGACTCGAGTTAACAGATGGAGAGGCAGAAGTAGAACTGGATGGGATTGGAGTTGCTGGATGTGAAACTTTGTATCTACCATCTTTCCAAACCTGAGTGTGTGGAGAACATTACACGGGTTGATTTGAGCTTCAAAATCTGAATAGAGTTCTTTGGGTTGGCTAGTGCCTGACTAGACAAGATACCCTTAGGTCTCTCATTTAAGGAACTAGCTAGGTGACTTATTTGAACTTCTAGTCGAGAGATTGCTTGTGCATGATTGTTCAGCATTTGTTCGGTGTTTTGCATGAAGGCGGTGTGGGTCTTCAAAAATCTCTCCATACTTTTCTCAAGTTCACTAAGTCTTCTTTTGGTGTGTTGGTCTTGAAAAGAGGAGGATGCTTGATTAGGAGGGAAGTGTTGTTGATTGTTCTGGTGATGATCATTATTGGAAAAGTTAGGTCCACAGGATTGTTTTGGCTCCAGGAGAAGTCTGAGTGACTTCTCCATCCAGGATTCTATGTTTGCGAGTAGGGATTATTTTGTGGCATTGTATAGGCCACATTCAGATGTTCTGGTGGCACTTGGTGAGCTTGAAATACTAGACACTCTTCAAAAATATAGTTTGGTGCTTGACAGTACATGCAACCTGGATTGTGAATTTGTGGTGGGTTGATTTGATTGGCTGTGGCTAGATGTTTGGTCTCCAATACTTCAATTTTCCTCATGAGTGTGGCAATCTTTGCTTCTAAAGCAACATATAATTCTATAAATAAGAGCCCACCCCTACAAGCTATAGATTGTGAGTTCCTAGGTTTTTCGGGGCTTGGCTCCCACTAGATAGTTTTTTCGGCTAGATCTTCAAAGAGATCCTATCCCTGATTTTCGTTTTTCTGCAAGAACCCCCTTGGAACATTGTTTCCAACAATGTTTTCATTTTGGTAATCTAGTCCATCATAGAGAATCTGGCGTTGCCGCCATTTCTCTATTACGTGGTGAGGGCATTGTGCCAGAAGATATTTGAATCATTCAAAGTATCTCTAAAAAGGCTCGTTGGATTCTTGTTTGAATTACATGAGGTTTTTTCTAATCAGTGCAGTCTTGTGAATTAGGTAGAATTTCTTTAAGAAGACCTTAACGAAATCCTCTCACGTGGCGACCGAGTCTACAGTCAAACTGTACAACCATTTCTTTGCTAGGTCCTTTAAGGAAAAAAGAATGAAACGTAGCCTGACGGCTTCATCTCCTAGCTGAGGAATAAACATCATCAAGCAAACATCTTTGAACTCTCTAATGAAGAAGTAAGCATCCTAAGATTCCATACCATGGAATTTAGAAAGAGTGTTTATGAACTGTGATTTTCACTCAAAATTGTTTCCATTTGCATCCGGGAGTTTTATGCAAGAAGGTAGTGATGTCCGGATGGGGTAAAATCTATCCTGTAATGAGGCCATCACTGGGTTCTGAGGTAGTGGCAGAGAGGTGTTTCTGACGAGTCTAGATGTGGATGGATCTCTTAACCACTCTTGCATACAGCACACCACAAATAACGTTCAGTCAACATTACAATCGAAAATAATAAAAACAAACAAAAGAAAAAAAAAGTCAGTTACCAAGCCTAATCTAAGGTTCCTGGACCTAGACGACTGCTAACTGGTCGACTACTCGGGGGAGGTTGTTGTAGAAATCAGACAACCAGCTAATTGGCCAGGTGAGGCAAAACTCGGTGGGACGTATCCGGACGTGAGCATCGGGCCTTAATTACTCCAAATCATGGAGTCTTCGAGGCTTAACATCTTAATCCTCTTTCCTTAGACACCAATTTTGCAGGAGTATGATTCTTATAATTTTCACCCTCGGTTAATCTCTTAATGAGTCCGAGATATCCCTCCGGCCAACGTCTATCAAATTTTAATTAAGCTTGGGATTGTGCGTAAGATGGAGAATTATTTTGGGCTAAGGAAGGGTAATGACCTCCCCACCTTATCTTTTTATTGGGAATTACCCTTAGAGTCAATTTTGTACTTGTGTGCAATATATTCACAACAAGGTAACACTTAAAGTGATAAATCACCCAAAGTTGTTATTCCGATTCTAAATGTTATGCATACGTACCTTTTCTCTAGCTCTTTTCAACAGAAATTTAAATGAATTGAATAGACATGTGCCCTAAATGCAAGAGTCTACTCTGATTTTTAAATTGACAACAAATAGATCTCTGTTGAGTTATTACAAGGGCAAAGGTGGAGTATACAAGTGAGCTAAAAATTTTTAGAAAGCAATTTTGCGTGATTTTCGGTAACCCTGTAGAAGAGCTTTTGTTAATACTTCAATCGGAAAAATTCGCTTTTACACGATTTTTCCGAGGGCAAATGAATTCTTCGTGCAGCGTCTTTGTCCACCGATCTTGCTTTCCGTTATAGTTTGCTCCTTGGCAACTCCTCCTGCACACAAAAACAAATAAAAATCTTTAGTGTTGAGCAATAAAGTTGTTCCCTTTCCAACAACGACGCCAAAATTTGATCGCCAAAAAGCAGGCACACGAATAAGTAAAAGAGTGATGGTCGATATTATTGTTTTAGCGATTCTACCGTAATAGCGAAGTAGCTATACGGGTTGTATCCACAAGGAGGGAGAGTGATGAAAGCTTGAATGCGGTTTCTTTATTCGTGGTAAAGATGTTCCTTGTCTTAAATAAAGAATTGAAAAGAAAACAAGTGTTGTTTCAAAATTGCTTAGATTGTTTTAAAAATTGAAAATTTGATTTTTTTTTGTTTTTGCAAGGGTAAAAACACATGGCTAACTTTCTACTAATTTCTCCCACTAATCTCTAATTTCTTGAAGATGTAACCTCACAATGGATCATACGCAAGCCTAAGCTTCGAATGAAAGTTCTTCCCTTCACTTAGCTTTACATGGCAAAACTTGAACTTTCCCTAATCAAGATCCGATTGAAAGTAAGAATAAGGGAAGAAATAAGTGCACTATTGGTATCGGCAAAGATAAATGGGGATATCTCTAACATACGAAAACAAGTAGTGTTTACAATCTATAAATCATCAAAAGTGATTAAGCATGAAATATAAGAGTGATAATACTTATAAGTAAGTTAGAGTTAGAACCCTCATCTTAAGATGTCATAATTCTTATTTACACAAGACTTGTTTGACACTATTGACTCATTTGAGTTATCAATCAAGTTGTTAGAAATTAGTGGTTAGTAGTTATTTAGCCATGTAATGAAACAATTAGCTAGACATGAGTAAAAAAATTATAAGAGAGAATAAGTAAAAAAAAAAAGTTCTACACTAGTGCAAGAAAAAAAAAAGCAAGTAAAAGCACCAAGGAATGAAAAGAAGAAGGAGAAGTATTACTTGTATAAGATTGTCATCTTCAAATACAACTTGTAAACATTCTCTCTCTTTCACTTTAATGGCTAAGCTAAGCTAGAGGAAGAAGAAGACAATATAAGAAAATAAAGAAAATACAACAACAAACTAGCCTAAACTCTCTATATCTCTTCTGTTCTAAATTCCAGGGTATTTATAGGCCAAGGGGGCACCATGGGGTGTCACGGGGCCACGCGTCGAAACTTGACACGTGGCCCCACCAGAATGCCGCGAAAACGCGATTTTTGTCGTGTTGTCACAGTCTTTCTGGGGCCGTGCGCGGCGCCGCCGGCTGCAGTCTTCTGGTTTGTCCTCCTGTCAGTATGTGCTGCTGCTTTCTGATTTTTTGCACCCTATATTGTCAGATTCAGCCTTCAAAATCAATGGCTATATTAGGATAAAAAAATCACAAAATAAATGAGATTTTTGATCTTCTTCTTCACTCCATACCATGGACCTAGGAACACACTATAAAACCATTATTAGCAAAATTTTTGTATAAAATAAATTTGAAGATGTGGTATAAAATATGCAATATTAGAGACTAATTAATCCTCCTTCTTTACAAAGCTTGAATTAGAGCTAAATCCTAAAAATTACAAAAGAAATTTGGAGAATAGACTAAAAAAAAAATCCTAAGTTATGATCTCTGATATAGAGATACTTGATTATGAGAGATTTCAGCTTTTTAAATAGTCCTCAGAGTCAATCATAATAAGATACAAATTAAGAGGTTTAACTCAATCCTAATTCAATATGAAAATTCAATTATGAATTAATTTGCAGCAAGTTAGCATATTGATTGCTGGATATGACTTATCAGATCGCTGAATTGGACAGAGTGGTAAACATAAGAATTGTAGCCCTATAAGTCCTTTTTTTGTAGCATCTTGAATAATCAGATTTGAATATCTATAAAAAATATTATGATCCGAATATAAAGAGGTGTCCAGCCTGAATCCGAGTTTGAATTGATCTTGAACTCAATTTAATTTGAATTATCTACCTTATCTCTAATTAGGATTACCTTTATCCCATGCATCTTCTAAAAATATATCTTCTGATTTTGAATTTTAATTGTGAAGATGATGATTTATCCTTTACTCCTCTTGATTTCAAATTGATTTAAATTGAAATCCAAATTAAATAGGATTAGGGATAAAATAGAAGTTTCTTGTATCCTTATCTTCCATTTAAGTAACTACACGCCATAATAAAAAAGAAGGTTAAATAGCACTATCAAATAAAGAATAATCAAGGATAAATGACAAATATGATGATAATAATGTAAAATTGAGATGCAATCATTAAGTGGTGTTGGTGATTTGAGTGGAGAAAATGGAGGTGGATGAAGGTGGGAATGGTGGTGGTAGGTGGTGGAGATTGAGGAGGAGAGAGAGAGAAGTGATGGTCGGCCCTAGGTGGTGGTGATGGTGGCCGGCTATGGTGGAAGAGAAGGAAGGAAGAAGGTGATGGTGGTGAAGATGATGGTGTTATTGATGTTGGTGTAGTTGTTGTTGGAGATGAAAATGGAGAGGAGGTAGTTATGGGGTGGCGCCTAGGGTTGTCGTCGGCCGTGGCTCGCCGAAGAGGGTGGTGGAGAGGTTGTGGAAGTGGTTGAGAGGGTGGTGAAGAAGTTGATGAAAGTGGAGATGAAGATGGTGATGTTGGAGAAGAGATGGGGAGTGGGGTAGCCAGAATAGGGTGGCCGAGGTCGTGGAGGTCGCCGGGGCTGGGTGCGGCTGGTGGTGGAGGCGCCGGTTGGAGAGAGAAGGAGTGAAAGAGAGTGAAATTAGAGAGAGTAAGGAATTAGAGAGAGGGGAAGATCGTATGGGGAGAGAGAGAGAATTTGAGAGGGAAAGCTCTGTTTGCGTGCACCGCTAGCCAGGGAAGAAGATGGAAAAAGAGAAAAATAAAAAAGAAAAATGAAAGAAAAAGGAAGAGATAAGGAAGAGAGGGGAGGAAATATTTTAGAGAATGGGTGGAGGAGAAAAATGGAGAAAAGAAAAAAGAAAAGAAAAGAGAAAAGAAAAAAATGGTGGAGAAAAATAGAAAAAGAAAGAAAAAAAAGAAAATGAAAAAGGAAAATATCTGGATAAAACTCCGGATCTGAGAAAATACCGAAAACACCAGAAAAGCTGAAAAAATAGAGTAACTCGAAAAGGTCTTCAAAAATTTTAAAATAAAAAAATATTATATTAAGGTACATGCTGAAATCAGATTTAATAAATTTAATTTAGTTTGTAAATTAAAAATCCTGAAATTAACCAGCGACACCGGTCGACACCAAATCCGGCCGAATTTTGGACAATCCAGAAAAATCCCCAAAAATATGTTAAGATAGAAAATATGATCCTGATGAATAATGTGAATTACGTTTTTAGAAATTTTACTCCATTTGTAAATTAGAAATTCAGGAATTAATCAGCGATACCAGTCGATACCGATTTTAAAGATCTTGCAGAATAATTCAGAAAAATTTTAGAAAATCATGAAAAATCTAAAATATTAGAAAATAATATTTGAAACTAAAATCAGTTAAATCTGAACCAAAAAGGTCAAATCGATCATTACACTGAGATCGGGTCCCGATTCAGACTAGGATTGACTCTAAGTCTGAAAATCTGGATCTGATACAAAGTAGTGATATAAATAATCATAAAATAGAAATAAATATTGGAGAAAATTGAAAGAATACCATTGAGAAATCAGAATACATAAGTACGTATTTCAAGAACAGAGTGTTACACAAAATAAGGTCCTAATTTTCAGGTTTTCTCCAACTAGACATCGAAATAAATCACCTAAACTACAGTTAACAACTTCAGTTTGACTATTAGTTTGAGGGTGAAAAGCAAAAAAAATACTTCAATGTTGTCCCAAAAACTTCTAAAGAGTTTTTCAAAGTAACTAACAAACTATCTCTAAGACACCATCATGGTTGGAAGGCCACATAACCTAACAGTCTTCTTAAAAAATAGTTTAGCCATATGTGAAGCATCAATACTTTGAGAACAAGGTATGAAGTGAACCATCTTAAAAAAATCTATCAATAACCACAAAATAAAATCATATTTTCGAACAATTTAGGCAAACATAGGACAAAGTCCATTCTAAGATCTTTCCAAGAGGTATGTGAAATATGAAGGTGTGTGTACAAACTAGTGTTTTGTTTCTTAGAGTTACCACATTGACAATTTTAACACTGAGAGACAATGCGGTCAACATCTCTTTTCAACGAAGGCTGCTAAAACCTATACTGGAGTCTCAGAATAAAAAACCTACACTTAACTATGATTTTGTTAATGACTCGACTATCTATACCATTCTCTACTTTCATAAGAGTTAACAGAATAGGAACAATACAAGGCCAGTCAAACGGTGCATCCGCTTTCTGAATGACTAATTCGCTATCCTCCTCTTGATTCAGAATACTAGCCTCAGCCTAAGCCACCTCTAGAGCCCCTGGAAAGGATTAAAGAACTTGAAGTTGAAAATGTTGTACTCAAAACTAGAGTTTCTTTCGAAGAAACTTGAATTGAGTATCTACACTTTTGATGAGACACTAATTGAGCAACCTTTTCAAGAGGCTTTACTTGATGAATCACTATGTTTTTACAATTTCAAGTCTTTGTCTAATGATATTGAATGTATCTCTTTGCAGGTTGAAGATGTTTTACTGCGTGATGATGATGATTGGATGATTCGCTTCATGCAAAATTTAAAGAGGACCAATCAAAAGAAATATAGATCGAAGTTAAAGAAGATTAAAAACAAATTGGAAAGGATTTGAGCTAAGTTAACAAAGAGATTAAGCTCTTCCAAATCTCTTCTAAAGAGAACACATTGGGAAAGTGGCAAGCATTCTCGCGGGCGGAACCAATGAACCAAGTTAAGGAGATAATTTATTGTATAAAGAAATACTAACTATTTTTATTTTTCTTTTTAGGATTTCTTTCTCTGTACTTCAATTCCAGAACTAGTGCTATAAGAGAAGCAGAGAACAAGATCAACCAAAAAGATTAACCATATATATCAGAAACATACCAAGACCATCAGAGAAGTATGGACAGTGGAATCACCGTCCAGACAACTGATTCGCTGTGAAAAAAATGCTCCTAAGTCCTGAAATCTTTTTCAGGTGATTTTGTTCCACTTTAATAATGTTCATAATTTTGTGAAAATTCTATATGCATGAAAAGTTTCTCAAATATAAATTTTTCACGATATTTAAATGTTTTAGTTGGTCTTTGGGGAGGTGCTATTTATTTGTTATTTGCATACGTTACTGATTCATCTTGTTTTGCATGAGAACATGCCAAGGTTTAGGCATGGGGGAGGAGTCTAGGATTTTTATTTTAGTTTATTTTTTCTTTATATTTTATGTTAGAAAATTTTCTTTTCTTTTTAGGATTTTTTATTTTTATTTTCTTTTACTAACTAAAAAAATTTAAAATTCAGCAAGTTTATTTAGTTTTAAAAGATTTAGTGACCATATAGTTTGAATTGGATAGGGATATCAATTTGATAGATTTCTTAATTCTTTGAGAAGAGAAAAAAATCTGAAAATTGAATGCCATCTAGAATTTTTCTACATGATTATGCATCTTACCCACACTTACATATTTGTTTAAACTTGGGATGATGAGAATTACTTAATACTTAAAAAAATTGACATATAAAGTATATGAACTTAAATTATTGATTAGCTAGATACTTTGGCCTCATAAAGCTTTGGTATTTACGCGAAAGATAATTAAGTAAGTTGAAAATATGTATTAACAAGTCTAATGATCAATTAGTTAGGTATCTTGACCTCAAGAAGTCTTGATATTTACATGAAAGAGAGTTGGATGAGTTATTGTATTAGAAAAAAAAAGAAAGAAGTGTTTAAAAGGCAAAGAAGTGGTAATATTTCAAAACTTCTATATTATGAAAAAAAGGTTAAGTATGAAAAGTTTGAATCAAAGTCCTAAGTTTAAGAGCTATTACATATTCACAAAGATGCATAGGATCAAAAATCTTAAAAAGGATGATGGGATATATTAGGATTTGAAGTCTCTAGGAAGAGATGATGGAATTTCTTGATAGGAGATTGAACTTGAAAAGGATTGCTTGTGGAAGCTATTGGTCTTATTGACTAGTGATTCTTGTATTTTAAAAAAATTTCTTTTCCTTATTTTCTCTTTTTTTTATTTTTCAGTTATCCTTATTTTTTGATTATCTTTATTTTATTAATCTCTTTCTTTTTATTTTTTTTCTTCGAATTTTTTTTGGTATATTCACTATAAACTCTCACGAGACAGCACTCGTACACTAGAGATAATCTAAGAGTTTAACGACTTGTTGTACATGCTAAGTGTAATCGTGATTTTTATGAAAGTGAGTTAGTTTTTTATTTTTGTTTTTAGGATTTTAGTTTTTCTTTTTCCTTTTAGATAAGAGTTTTGCTCGAGGACTAGCAAAAGTTAGGTATGAAGGTGTAATAATTGTGATTATCATCTATATTTTGTCCCATTTTTATACCTCTTTTGTTACAAATTTAATACTACATTTCTTATGTTTATGAAGAAATTAGGTCAAGAATAATTTTGGAGAAAAAACCCAAAAAGCGATGAAAATAAGAGTTGCAATAAGAAATTCACTAATATAGATACCCAAGGATGAAACTAGAGAGTCCCATAGATATTACAGATCATGTAGAAAAATATTTCAAGTTTGAGGGTCAAAAGTCAAAGTCAAACGGCGAAATTGCCGATGACCCGACGGATCTGCCATTGACTGGTCAGCCAAAATTCAGAACAGATTTAGATTTGCAATATTTTAGTATTTTATGATAACTTTCATTATAGAAAATCAATTCCAATGATTCAAGGTGTTATTTAAATAAGACTAAAAGGGCTATAACTTTGATGTTGACAATATTTTTCACTTTGATCATTTTGATGAGTCGTATTCAGCAATTAACGACTGGCTGCAGTCTAATTCAGAATCAAACTCTGACACTGAGTTGAAGTTGAATTTGGCATTCTTGTTATATCCCTACTGTAATAGGTCTCTAAGGTCTATAAAAATAGCAGCAATCTCTTGTGAGTAAGAAATTTGAGAGTAGAGAATCGAATCATAGAAAGAAATTTTGTATTAGATTTTTATGTTTTAGTTTCTCTCTTGTAAATACTCTTTTTTATATAAATTTCTAGTTTTTGGAGAAGAAATTCTGGTGCTTTAGAAGAAGAAGATCAGAAGAGAAGCGGCAACTAAGGATCAGACGTGATCTCAAACTGGTGTTATCCTTTTTTTTGCTTTTAATTTACTTTATGAAGATGAAGTTCACGTTTATTATTTTGCTTTGCAACTTCTTTATCATGAACTAATTCTCCATAGCTAGGGCATTGACATAGGCAATTATTATGAAGATTTAATCTTATTACTTTATATTAATTCTATATTACTATTTCGTTCTTCATGTTAAATATATATATGTTAAGTTTCTTTTCTCGTTTTTATGTCTCTTAGTTGATTGTGGCAACTATATTGATGGTTAGATTGGAGAACAATATGAGATAACCTAGAAACACTTCATAACATTAGAAACTACTTCCTATAGGCTGAGACCAATAGGAAAAGTATAGGATGTGCAATCTTTAGAGATAAATCATAAATTTTAATACTGCTTTAGCAAGTAAATTCACTAGATAAACAAATTGTGGGTTCTAATTCAAAGTTAGATTTAATGATGCTCGACAAAGATTATTAATTATATAAAGATTGTTATTGTTAACATGAGTAATGTGCAGTTACTAGTATAACCAATTTGTTACACCGGATTATTTAATTGTTGAAATAAATTACCCTAGTGTTTTTTCTATTCGAAGTCATTATCTTTACTCCTGTAACTTTATCCCTCTTTCAAATAAAGTTTTGAGTTAATACATCTTTGGTACTTAATAAGATAACAATATATATGGGTTCGACACCCTATTCATTAATTTATTACTTGTAAATAATTGGTGCACTTGCCAATTCAGCCATCAGCGGACAAAATATATCTCATCACTGAAAGATAATCCTCATCAAGGGGGAATCATCCTCATACATTACAAAAGGATCCTCATCATAGTCGGGATCTAAGGATCCATCACTAAAAGTTCATCAGTATCCTCAAGCAAGCTACTATCCTCATAATCAATAACTAAAGCACATTATGGACAATGAGAAGATATATGACATTTGACATGATAATAGTTATACTCGATTTAGAATGTAAAAGGGCAAGCACTAGATAAGTAGGTAATGTAGTCTTAGCTAAGGTAGTGAAAGAGGCACCAGGAGTTGACCCTGATGGTGATGCAGTGTTGACATGTTTGGTACTAGGGTGAGACCTAGAAAAGTGCAAGGGCGACTTTAACGAATATCATGATTGAAAGGAGCAAGATTAGGAACGACACGAAGAGACTTCTTATAGTCTAAGACATTTTGATATGCGACATCTAAAGAATAGAGTGGTGGATCTTAACTTCATGCTTGATATCTACTATTAAATCATTAACAGACCTAAACACAAGAAGTCTTTGCTCTTCATCAACTTCACATCATAACATCAACACCTCAAATTGGGACATATACTAAGTGATAGTGGAGGTGTTTTACCTAAGGTTAGAAATTATTCTAACAAATCATCCATATAGTAGGCTGAAACACATTTTTTCCTTTAGTATATCTCTCATTTGATCCAATGATAAATTGGTGGACGACGTCTAAAGTCAACATCAAACAATTATTTTCTAAAAATATTTTGCATTGCCTACTAACTTAATCCTAGCCATACTAATACACTGAGCAACAGACATTTTGTACCATTTAAACTACTCATCGTCTTATCCAATCAATTTAGAAAGGCATAATCTTTAACCTACCAGTAAATTTTGGAGCATCCAAATCAATTTTCCTCATTGGATTATCTGTCTGATTATTTCTGGGTGCATCATAGTAAGGATAAAAGTTAGGTTGCCTACCTTGAGGTGCTATGAGCCTTGTGTATTGTGTTGAAAAAGGTGGAGAAACATGATCAATGGCAACATAAATGTCAGTATAGGTATAAACTACTAAGTGAGAAGTGTTGGATGTGCCTATATGTACTGAACTAGGTGGGGGTGAGCAACAATCTAGAAGTAGTGGCCTGAACGATATTAGAAAACATAGGTTGACCATTATTTTTGTGAGACAGTAGTTGCATGATTAAATTTATTTTTTTCTACGTTATGACTCTTTGTAGAAGTCCTGCGTGAAATTGTTCAATTTGTGGTAAGGTATTCAAGGGCAACAGTAATTTGGTCAAGTTTAGTGTTTATTTGCTTTTAATATTCTGCAGATTTAGTTTGACGGTCTTCTAAGGCAACAAAAAGTTCTTTAAGTTGCTTAACATTATAGTGAAAAACAAAAGACAAAATAATACTGAAGACTTTAGACATATTAAATAATGAGAAAAATAAAATAAACTAGGATGCACACAATAAAAGCAAAAATTAATTGAAAAAGATATGTAAAGGTGAAATAAGGAACATGGGATGGAAAGAAATGAAATTATGATGGCTAAATTTTTTTGCCTTTTGTGAGTTTTTTCTGCTGATGAAATATGCATGAAAACAAACACAAAGTAACCTAAGATCCTTTGCTAATTTAATTAAGAGCAAACCAAATAATTCTAAAATCATAGTAACTAATTTAGCGAAATTTATCATTAAACTTTAAGTAGCAGTAAATCTGAAAAGACAACTCGATGACAACGGCTGGTTGAGGAAAAACTGAACAGAGGTGTAGAGCATCGAAATCGTCAAAAAATAGGTGATAACTGGTCTGGGCTTTTCTTCGAACGGTGTATACTTGTGGAATTCTCTTATTGCCGGCAATGAAGGTAGCAGGTCTTTGGTGGTAACTCACACCGTGGTGGACGAAGGTGAGGGAGCAGCCGTGAAGTGCAGCAACTATTCTTTTTTTTGGGTAGATTTAGGTGGCGAAAAAAATTAGATTGAAGGTGGAGGGAACGAACCTAGCTCAGATACCAATTGATGTAAAACTAGAGAGAGAAGGAAAAGAGAGAATAGAAAAGAGAAAAAGAGGGAATTTATAGAAAGATGGAGAATAATTTAAAGAGAGAAAAGAGAATAATTAGAGAGAGAATATCTGATAATCTGTATTTTCATAAAACTAGTGATGAGGACATCCAACCATCAGCACATTTGAGAAGGAATTATCATCTCAAGAGGCATCAAACTACAATTGCTAGGAGTCTGTATTTATTTGCTTTTAAATTTTGAGTCTAGTTGTTCTTTTCTCTTTGTTTCTAGTTTATACTTCTCTTTTAAACTCATTGACTATGATACGAAAGTTGTGAGAGTTGTAGGCATATATAAAAGCATGAGTCAATAAGAATTGTAATGAGATTGATTAATGAAAAATTTTGAGTGTTTTCAAAACAAAAATCTCTTTTGTGAGTTCGAGTGTGAAACTCAATTCTCTCGAATTTTAAGTGTGAAACCATAGTCCAAAATTATCCCCTTTCAAAATCATGTCTCTCCTCTTAAATCCCAATTCAAAATCTAATCCCATCACAAATCATATCTTAGCAAGAAATCAAACTCCCAACCCTATTCCATTTAGTTACAAAATCAATCAGAATAAACAAAGCAAAGCAAAACAACAACCTTATCCATCAATAGTCACCAGCTCTCCCCCTAATGTCACCTTCTCTCTCCAAACAGCCCATCAGCGAACCCATCTTCTCCATTTCGCCCCCATCCAATCACACACCCATCACCACCCCTGTCTCTTATTTATGTCATGGCCATCCCTCCTACTTATCTCTTTCCTCTCTCAACATCAGCAGCAGCTTTCCATATCACCAGTGGGTCTCCTACTCCCCTCAATCCACACGCGCGACAACACTTCAAGCCCTGCTCCTATCATCCTCACCGACCAAGCCTCCTCCCCATTCACGAGCACAGAAACACAGGTTCGAGATCAAACATCTTGCATCCGAGCCAAGCCGCGACCCAAAGCACGTAGCCTTGTACGAGCACCAGCAGTAATTATTTCAGATGCGTGCGCGAGTCCCCACCGGTGTTCACTGCGGACACGAGCTTCCAGTAACTCCTCCCTCTGAGCGTGTACTACCCAAACTCCACCAAGTCGTGCTTGAGTTCTTATACCATCTTCTTATCTGCTCGAGCAAGGTAGTTGGTCTTTTTAAGGCTTCCTCCTTCAACAGCAAACGACCATAACCACGACAGGATTAGTGTAAGTTTAGTCAAAAGATCAACAAATTAAGAATCAACCAGATTAACAACACAAGATTAACATATTAACGAAATACCTGAACTGATAGCTTCTCAGTAATTAAATTTTAATTTCAGCAATCAGATTATCATTAATCTCTACAGTAAATTTACTCTCTAAATGGTTATCATATTAATCTGTTAACAACTATACTATGAGAATGTGTATGATTCTGTTAATACTTGTTATCCATTGATATTGATATGTGAATATGACTATTCAAGACAACTGAGTAATATGTTTGGATTTGTCAAGACTTGAAATAGCTGCACTAAGTATATAAATCCATCTTGTTACATTACCAGTTTTAGATTATTTCCTACCGAAGATTGTTAATTTTGGTGAAACATTGTGAATTCAAGCTTATCACTGACTAATTATCACATGCATTTCTCTGTTTCATATCAATTTGGTATCAGAGCATAATTTAGATAGGAAACTTGCATTAGATTTAGAAAATTTGAATTTTGTTCTAGGCATTTATTAGAAAATTTTTTGTTTTTTTCTTTTGCATAAAAGAAAAAATGGCATATAGGAAGTCCACATCTCCACTATAGATGTCCCAATGTTTGATGGTCATTTGGACTATTCTGATTATTTAAGTGATCCCCAAAATTTTCTTAATTGGTTATAGAGCATGGACCGACACATCATCCAGTACTCGCTCTCCAAACTGAAGAAAATCAGATTCGCTACCACGAAAACTGACTGGACAAGCAAGCCAATATTGGGCAGATGTGAAAAGAAATAGGAAATCCCAATTTCAAATATTGATTGAAACTTGAAAATATATGAAGGACAAATTTATGGATAAATATGTGCCACCATTTTATTTCGGTAATCCTCTTGACAAGTGGAACCAAATTACCCAAGGCAACAAATCTGCTAAGGAGTATGTTACTGAATTCGACGAGTTTCTCACTCGCTATAATATCTGAGGCATACAGAGTGACATCCAAATTTTTTTTCAATTTAGAGAAGTACTTATAAAAGATCTGGTACTTGAGCTTCGGAATCATGGAGTCACTAATCTTACATAGGCTTATACCTTGGTCCAATATTTAGATGCCCCAAATTGAGTTATAGAAGCCAGGATTACCAAACCCCAATGTTCAAATCCAATTCAAGTCAATACCCACATCGAGTTAGTTCTCACTCACCAAAACACAAGGTGGACACTAAGAACCAAAGTGTTGAAAATAACTCAAAAGGCAAGAGCAATAGAAGAGATTTCTCCATACTTATCCCTATAATCAAGTGTTACAAGTGCAAAGGCTATGGACATGTTGCTGCTAACTATCCAAGCCCATTTAGGGTTTCTATCGATAAACTTCTTGTAATAGATCCGGAGCCTGATTCTAAAGAATTCATTTACCAGGTGGAAGATTAGAAGGCTCTGATTTTAACAAAAGACCATAAGTGATAACATTGAGGAGTCCATTATTTTGATCTATCTCGAAGTCACCCCAGAGATTACAGAGTTTATTGATGCCTCTCCTAAAGACAACACTCTGATTTTATCCGAAGTCACTTCTATGATTACTGAACTTACTGATGTCTCCCCAAAGAACAATACTCTTATTTTCCTCGAAATCACCCCGGTCATCACAGAGTCTGTTGTTATCTTTTCTGAAGAACTCCTGAACAACCTACCCCCAACACGTCATATCCAACATGCCATTGAGTTAATCCCAGGGATAATTATCCCAACTTACCACACCATAGGTTGGATCCTACCAAATAAACTGAACTTAAAGGACAAGCTGATGAGTTGTTACTAGAAGTCAAGCAACCGTGCCTAGTCCCAATAAACATCCATTTTGTTGAGGAATAGTTTTAGAGCTATATAATGACAAAAGATGTAAGTCAGATCAGGGATGCCACATCTATGATCGACCTATGTCAGAAAGCTCAACGAATACTGATATGGAAGAATCTCACACTTTACAGTTTATTAACTTTTCTTCTATTACGGTTAGACAAAGGAGCATATCCCTCAGCCTTTACTTATTAGGATATCTTTTGACATTATTATTAATGTAACATGTAAGCTTCCACGAATATTTTATGATGATACCCTTAATCATTCCTTTTGATAGAGGTGGTGAGTATGGTTGATTGATTACTCATCAATTTTGCATATTTTACACCATATTCTCACATTTATTTTAAATAAAACTCTGCTATTTAAGCTTCTCTTTGTTTATTAGTATGCAGGTTACTTATCTAGTGTTTAAGGAGAAGAAAAGACCAAAAAGGTCAAGGACCTTAATTAAAATTGGAGTCAAAATTAATTATTTTTTAAGTCAAGAGAAGAAAAATATATACTCAGAATATCCACAGTTTGAATCAAAACTCAGAGAATATATCTTTAGATGACTGGACAAGGCAAATTGCAGAAGAAAACGCAACATCATCAGTGTAGAAATTGTCGTGTTTTCTCCTATACTGCCATGAAAATGCGACAGTTCTAGGGTGGTTGGCTTTCCATTTTGGTGTCTGACTATGATTCCTCATATTCTTGGGTGTTCTCCTATAAATACAGATGAGGAAGTAGAACAGCAATAGAGCTATCAGTTACCAACCATCCACTTCAACCGTCTATAGGCCACTTCAACTGTCGACAAACTCTTCTTTTTACTGTCGACAGGATTTTTCCTGAAAGTTAAAGCCACTACAACCGTGTCGACAGGCTTGCTCAGCTGTCGACATGTGTACTGCGTGACAGTATTTCAGACTTTTATTTAACATTCAGTTTTGGTCCAAATTTGGATTTCAATTGATTTCATCTTTCTATATTTGAATTTATTTCCAAGATAAATAAGACTCTTTTAATTCTTTTTTGTTTTTCTTTAGAAATAGGTTATAGTTTTTAGTAGGAGTAATACTTTTTTGTAAGCCTATAAATAGGCTCTTGTATCCTTTATATTGCAACAATTTTTATTCAACTTTTAATCAATAAACTTTTGAGTTTTTACTCAATTTGCTCATGGATTCGAGTTGTTCCTTTTGGCTCGTGGATTCGGGTTGTTCTAGCTCATAGATTTGAGTAGTTACCCTTACTTGGGGATCTCTTCAGTGTTTGTCAGTGCTAGAACAAGATCCGCATCGTTCGTCTTCTTTGCTTCCTTATCTATGTCAAGTGGTATCAGAGCTTTAGTGGAGAGCTTTTCAGTATTCGTCAGTGCTAGAACAAGATCTAGCTACATCGTTCATCTTCTTTACTTCCCCGTCTATATCAAGTGGTATCAGAGCATCGGTGAACACTCCAATGATGGCCTGAAATGATGATGAACAACTAAACTTGTCCACAATGATGAATACTATTGATGGGAGGCTCAGCACTCTTGAATCAACCATGGACGTTGTGGTCTAGGAACTCAAGAAGATCTCCCTCAAGCTTGATGATCGAAATCTAGCTGATGGTACACACTGAAGGGGGCTGGATCGTCCAGCAAATAACCCTCTGTACTATTTCCACCTTGATCAGGTAATCCCATCCACCACCTCCACCTCTCTCAAACAATCCTCACCTACAACCCCCACCACTAAACCAACAACCTCCAATTCAACCACCACCAGTTCAACTGCCCCCCATACTATCACCTCCATATCAACCACCCTTATATCCACCAGAGCCATATCAACCACTCTCATATCACATATATCAATACCCTACGCCACCAAACTACCTACAATGACTATCTCTACATCTCACATCAACTAATTTTTCTCAACCACTACTACTACACTCTCTTGCAACCATTAACGAGTCTACAAACTTGTCTTGTTCAAAGATTCAGTGCAACCAAAGAGCCTCCGACAATACACAATGGCATCTAATCTTTTACTTGAGGTATTCGGTCAAAAACAAGGTATGTAACCTCATCATTGACAATGAAAGTTGCGAGAATCTTATTTCTAAAGTACTTGTGAACTACTTGAAGCTTGAAACAGAACCATACCTACATCCTTGCACCATTGGTTAGATTAAGAAGGACCTCTTTATCAAGGTAATAAATCAATGTCATGTTCCTATTTAAATTGACAAATATTATCAAGATACTATTGTGTGTAAGGCGGTTAACATAGACGCATGTCATATTCTTTTGGGAAGATCATGGCATTATGATGTTAACGCTACTCATAAAAGTAAAGAGAACAGCTATATGTTTAACTGGAGGGTAAAAGGGTTTCCATGAGGCCAATTCCACCAGCCCCAAAGCCTACAAAAGAAGAAGATTCTAAGTTCATATCCATATGCAATCAAGGCGAACTCTTCATGGAACCAAAGGAGGTCAAGCAAGGCATTGTTTAGAAAAAATATCTCCAACTGCTAAAGTTCTCAAAGAGGTAAACAAACCATTAGAAGAGTTTAAAGAAGTTGTTTATGACAAGTTTGTGGACATCTTACACACCCATGAGAGATATTCAGCATCATGGTCATCATGATTTTAAAGATCCTTTCATGTGGAAGGAGAGTGCTAGAGATAAAAACTTTAATTTTTTCAAGTTCATATCACCTACTATAAGCACATGGGCATAACTTGTTCCCCAAGGTATGCCAAATTCCATCTCCAATCATACTTTGAAAGATCTTTTTCATGAAAGCAAATCAATAAATTATGGGAGCATGATGTATGTATATGACTAGATGATGGAGTAGCACCAAGCAATTGGCATTGATTATCACTGATTTGAGATGATAATTATATTGAAGATTTGATGACGCAACACTATATGTAGTTTAATTAAGATCGTCGAGGTGAATCAAGATTTTGGGATCACACTTTCCCCCAAGCAGAGTTGCATACAACAACATGGCTCACAGGTTAACAAGATTTCCATATATGCTAAAGAAAATAGATTTTGTGAGAAATCTAATAAGAAGTACAAGACAACCGCTGACAAGAGGTAACGAGAGAAACTCTTTGAGAAAGAAGATATGATGATGGTATATTTGTATAGAGAAATAATTTCAGCTGAAAGAGTCCCTGCTAAGCAGCTATATCCAAATTGAAACTCGAGGATAAGTTCTTTTGAAGAGAGTGGAAATGATGTAGGAAGCAAAACAGTGATAGAGCCATCCGCTATCGACAGTCTACTTCAACTATCGACAGGCCATTTCAGCTGTCGATATACGCTTCTTTTTGCTATCGACAGGATTTTCTCGAGAGTTAGAGCCACTAAAGTCCTGTCGACAAGCCTATTCAGCTGTCGACAGGCTTTCTGTGTGACAAAATTTCAGACTTTGTTTAAGATTTAGTTTTGGGTCCAAATTTGGATTCAATTGATTTCATCTTTCTATATTTTGAATTTAGATTTCCTAGATAGATTAGGACTCTTTTAATTTTTCTTGTTTTCTTTTAGAAATAGGTTATAGTTTCCTAGTAGGAGTAGTCTCTTTTATAAGCATATAAATAAGTCCTTGTATCATTTATTTTGTAGCAATCTTTTATTCAACTTTTAATCAATAAACTTTTGAGTTTTTCCATGTATTTGCTCGTGGATTTGAGTTGTCCTTTTGGCTTGTGGATTCGGGTCATTCTTTTTCATAGATTCAAGTAGTTACCTATCTGGAGATCTCTTTAGGGTTTGTCAGTGCTAGAACTATTCTAACCCGCGTCATTCGTCTTCTTCGCTTCCCCGTCTGTGTCAAGCCCTATTGGAGACAGAGGCAAAAAGAGATCAAGCAGAGATCAAAAGTAGGGTTTTGGATTAGTTTAGTTTAGATTTTTTTTATTTTTTGTTTCTTAGTACTTTAGGTTAGAGAGATTCATAAGAAAAAAGAGAGTGGATTCAAGGGTGACAATTGATGTAAGTTCCTCCTTTCTCTTATTGTTTCTTTATCTAATCGAAAACTGCGTTTACTTTATTCATGTGTATTTTTCTTCATGGTTTTAATCTATTAACCTTCTAGATTACTTTCTTCTCATTTGATTTCTAAATCTATATGAATTTTATGGCATCGGAATAGCCTTGCCATTGCGAGTGTCACCGGTAGTTCATGATAATAGATTCCTTCTTTTTCTACATTAACTCATGCTTTCACTTTGAGTTTTGAGAATATAATGTGGATGAGAATCAGGTCTCTTCTTATAAGTTATGCATGGATTGCCTTCAATTCAAAGTGAATCATCGCCAAAAATCAAGATTAAATAATCATCTGAAGAGGTAAGTAATCTGGTTGAAACACGTGGATTGCTTTCAATTCAAAGTGAATCATCACCAAAAATCAAGATTAAACAATCATCTGAAGAGATAAGTAATCTGCTTGAAACACTTAGTAGATTTTATTCATGATTTCCTTTTTTAAATTCTCTTCTGAAAAATATAAACTTATCCTTTTAATTTCTTCTCCCTACTACCTTTTCTAACTTAACATCATTTTACTTTTATCTTTTTCAAAATAAAGAAGAATAACTTAATCAATGTAGTTATTTAAAATATACCAAAAAACTTGCATCTCATCTCTCCTTGTGGATCACGACCAGCATAGCCACTGTTATCAAGGTTAAATTGCTTGAAGCCAGAAAAACAAACCTACTTTTAGATAACATATTTTATACTCTCTGTTTTTCATCAAATTTTGGCACCGTTGTCGGGGAGAGAGTGATATTTCTTTTATTTACTAAATGATTAATTTTTCTTCTCTATTTTTGTGTACAGAGGTTAGATTATAGGAACTTAGCAATTGCAGAGGTTAGATTATAGGAACTTAGCAATTGCAGAATATAAATAGAAGCCCTATGACTCTACCTAAGAAGATAGAGCACTGAAACCACAAACTAGTTGCACAAACAAGACAAAAGCCGTGTTTTCATGACTTTATTGGTGATCTGTTCACTCTGCTTTTGTGCAGGATGATTGAATTTAAGTGATTAGCTTCTGCAGCTTTTACATTTCCTGTTAACCTATTCTGTACACTATTTTTAGTTCAACAGTAACTCGTGCCTGTAAGTGCTTAAACACCAGTTAGACATTGCATCCTAGGCATACGTCTAATTCTATTTCCTTTTAATTACTGTTGAGAGTGTTGGAGACAAGGTACGTCTACATTGCATCTAAATTAGAAAACATTCTTGGATGACTTATAATTTCTTTGATGGTAACTTGTCTATTTACTTACACACATTGCTCGAAAAAGAACTAAGGGCAAATCTCAAAACAATATAAGGTGAGAAAGTCATTACCCTCTCTTAGCTACAAACCATCTTCACTGCACTCACAACCTAAGATTAATTAAAATTGAATAGACATTGACCTTAGGGACATCTCGGACTCACTAGGAGATTGATCTAAGAAGAAAGCTGCTAGAGTTAGCTCAAGTCAAATCGGTTGGGGATTAAGAGGTAAGACCCTCGAAGACTAGTAGTTTGACGTAATTAAAGGCCGATGCTCTGCACGGATATCTCTCATTGTGTTTTGCCCTACCATACCGATTAACTCGTGGTCAGATTGTTACCATATATCTCTTGTGGACAGTTAACCAGTTAGGAGTCGTCTAGGTTTAAGTTTACCTTAGAATAGGCTTGATTGAATTTTTGTTATTTGTTTATTTCTTTTTGTTTGTTATGTTTTCGTATGAAATGGATTATAATCCTAATTTCTCCATCTTTAATATTAATTCATATTTCACCCTGACCTCCTTTGACTCAGATATCACCAACCAGGCATTTCATAATTTGAATCAACTAAATATGCCAGATTGGTTTTACCCAACTCAGCATACTCCCAATCCCAGTATTATGAATAAAATTGGAACAATCATTTCAACTCTTCATCGAGTCAATCAGAATACTATTTTCCTGAGTTATATTGTCAACCACATTTTCAACATTTAGCTTCATATATTTCTTTTTTCGAACAACCATTTGAAGAAAAAACTAAGTTAGAAAAGAGTATGGAAGCCTTGAAAGAGACCGAATGACAATTCAAAAACATGATAGACTCACAACCCCCAAAAATTTCTAAATCCAAGATCAAGACTCTTTCCAAGTCTCACCACAACAAAAAGAATCTATTGACTTGAAAAAGAGTATAGAAGCCTTGATTCATTGCCAAAATGATTTCATCCAATCTACAATAGGGCAAATTTAGATCAGTTATGCAACCCAATGATTGATAGGAATGAGAAAACTCTACCTAACATATTTTTAATCATTCTTGATTCCCTAACCATATTGATGAGACACACGAATCATAGTGTCTTGGAAACTTTAATCAAGATTCAATTTTCGCACATCATCTTGAACTTGACCAATACCAATCCTTAGACAAATTAGCAAGTTTTCATATTAATAAGATTAAACTTGAACAAGAATGTGATCATGTCTTCAATTTTGTGATTCAGTTTCAAATTTCGAATCTATGTTGATTCTGATATCCTTACCCGATTTTGGCCACATTTCAGACCAACGTCGAACCTATAAATTTTGAATATGAATCACCAATTTTAGACAATCACACTCTATTGGTGAGAAATGAATGTGGACCTCAACTCTTTAACTATAACCCAACTTTTAACCATACCTGATTCTTGAACTTAAACTTGATTCAAATCAATTTCATTAGTCTGTATTGTTTCCAAATCAACTGTTTCATAAATCACATTGCATTATTGGATCAAGGTGTTGAAAACTTTAACTTTGAGATTGTTTACCAAGATTCGTCATTAATCGGGATGACTTTCATGATAGGATCTTACATGATTCTATTCATTTTGGGGGTTATAACAATGTTAACGGAGAGGTCAAAGGTGGGTTCCTTCGAACACCACACTCATTAGATTGAGCAACAATGCTTGCACCAATCAGACCACCACTGGAACCACCACCTTAAGGTAACATTTTTCTTCCTTTCTCTTTTTTCATGCAATATGTGTACATTCATATATTGAGGATAATGCATGAGAAAGGTGTGGGAAGGTTTTCACTAATAGAACATAGGTTTTCTTATCATCCTTTTTGTATTTATTATTAAAAAAAATCTTTTAAAAAACTTTCTGAAAAAGAAAACAATATTTTGACCTATTTTTAAAAAATTAAGTTAATCTTAAAGATTAAGAGAATCATAATTAGGATTTTTTAATACTTGGTCAAAATAAGATTATTTGTTTGATTTCTAGGGTTAGGAAGAAAAATTAAAAAAATAATTTGGTCTTGATTTTTACCTTGTTGAAATATGCATTTTTTACATACACTTACACACTTAGGATTCAAAATAAAGACTCTTGTGCCTTAAAAAAATTTTATATATATATATTATATATATATATATATATATATATATATATATATATATCTGATTAAGCTGGGTAGTTGTGCCTCATAAAGTATAAGTATTCACGCCTAAAAATGATTCATATCATGAAATAAAACTATTAGTTTTGTGGCCTTACTTTCTTGAGTCTTAAAGTCCTAGAGGTATTTTCTCACCTGGTGCCCTAAAACCATCTGGCTTGAAAGTCACTAATCTAAGACTCATTATATAGGAGAATTAGAAAGCCTAATAGGACTAAGAGATATTACTGCCATAAAATAAAAAATAAGACATAAGATTTAAAGTTGAAGAATCCCGAGTCAAAATTCATAGTCACAAAAGTGCATATGATTTAGGATAAAATAATAGACTAAATGAGAAATTCAGTTTAAATTCTCACCTTAATTGATAACAAATTTTTGCATGGAGACTAAGTATAGGAATGAATAATTTGGTGATCCTAAGACTTATAAATTACTTTTATATTAATTCTCACACTTTATTTTTTTCTTTATAGATTTTATGGTGCAATTCATTGAAAATCCTCACGAGGCAAAACTCGTCATCTAAGGGTAACCTTTTAATGGCTTGTTGTACATGCTCAGTGGCAACCGTGATTCCTACGAAAGTGAGTTAGATTAGTTTAGTTTAGTTTTTTTTCATTTGTTTTTGCTCAAGGGCGAGCAACAGGTAGGTGTGAGGTTGTGATTATTCATTCATCAATTTTGCATATTTTACACCATATTGTCATATTTATTTTAAATAAAATTCTATTTTTTAACTTCTTCTTTGTTTATTAGTGTGCAGGGTACTTTTTTAGTGTTTAAAGAGAAAAAAAGCCCAAAAAGACTAAAGATCCTAATTAAAATCGAAGTCAAAATTAATTATTTTTCAAGTCAAAGAAGAAACGAATATTCTTAGAATATCAACAGTCCAAATTAGAATTCTGAAAATATACCTTTAGATAACTAGACGAGGCGAAAATGCAGAAGAAAATGCAACGTCACCAAAGCAAAAATTGCTGCACTTTCTCCTATATTGCTTGCAAAAACACAACAGTCCTAGGGTGGTTGGCTTCCGTTTTGGTATCCGATTCTGATTTTTCATATACCTGAGCGTTCTCAAATAAATACTCTATTGAAGGCAGAGGCAAACAGAGATCCATCATAGAGATTAAAATTAGGGTTTTAGATTAGTTTAGTTTAAGTTTTTCTTTTATTTTTGTTTATTCGTAATTTAAATTTAGAGAGATTCATAAGAAAAAGAGAGAGTGGATTTAAGGGTAACAATAGATGTAAGTTCCTCCTTTCTTTTATTTTTTTTATTAATCGAAAATTGCTTTTACTTTATTCATGTGTATTTTTATCCATGGTTTTGGTCTATTAACCTTCTAGATACCATCACAAAGATTTAAGGTTAGACAATCATCTGAAGAGGTAAGTATTCTGGTTGGAACACTTAGTAAAGTTTATTCATGAATTTTCTTTTTTAATTCTCTTTTAAAAACCAAAAGAATACAAATATTCTTTTGAATTCTTCTTCCTACTTCTTCTTCTAGCTTAACATCGTTTTCTTTTTATCTTTTTAAAACAAAGAAGAATAACTAATCAATTTAGTTATTTAAAACATACTGAAAAGCTTGCATCGCATCCCTCCTTATGCATCACGACCCGCATAGCCACTGCTACCGCGGTTAAATTATGAGAAGCCAGAAAAAGAAACCTACTTTCAGATAACTTATTTTCATACTCTCAGTTATTCCCAATAATTGACCCACTGAACCAAGCCTAAAGTTTTCTCTGTCCAACAGGGAGTCAAGTGACCCTTTTAGCACATGTTAGGCCCTAAACAAAGATCTCTCTGTTTATTATAGAGTATTTTTGAGTTTGCATATTTGAGTCTGCATCATATTCTCACACACATGCATATTCTATACAAGAGAACTAGTGATATATTGAACACTACAATACTAATTGTAATTTATAGCTTGCGTCATGAAGTTATTTAAGACTTTTAGTGTTGACAATTTATGATGGTTCAGATTTATCTGAAATGGTTTCTCCTGAAACGGTTAATAACTTGCATGTTGTAGTATCAGATTGTTTTTTTTTTCAAAATCTTAAAGAAATCAAATTGCAATACTCATGTATATATATTTTTAAAAGATTTTTGAAATTAATCATATTTTTAATGTTGGGTATGCAGTAGATTACAAGAATTTTTACTTAATCATAACAACTTACTAATTGTGAGCCTTCCCTAAACTATTTTTTGAGAGCCCCACATTGGTCCATTTCAGATATTCATCCCAATTAGCAGTGAAATTTGATAAAAATTTAGATGATTAAATTTTCTTGTGTGTTTTAATAATATCTAATTGTATGAAATTGAATATTATCTTTTGAGTTTTGAGTGGTGAGTTGTAGCAGTTAGACCCAGTTGTGTTGAAGTATTATGAGAGCTTTCTATACCAACTCGACGAAATCGAGTTTTCTCCTACCTAGGGAAATGATGAGAATATTCGAGCGTCGGCGCATTCTAGAAGGATTATCAGCTCAAGAAGCATCAAATTATAATAGCTAGGAGTCTGTATTGATTTGCTTGTAAATTGTTGAGTTAGTTGTTCTTTTCTCTTTCTCTCTAGTTTATACTTCTCTTAGTCTCACATCGACTATGAGAAAAAAAGTTTTGAGAGTTGTAGGTCTATAAAAATGCATGAGTCAATAAGAGTTGTAATGAATTGATTAATAAAAATTTTGAGCGTTTTCAAAATCAAAATCTCTTTTGTGAGTTCGAGTGTGAAACTCGATTCTTTCGGATTTGGAATGTTAAACCATAATCTAAATTTATCCCCTTTCAAAAATCCTCTCTCTTCTCTAAAATCCAAATCAAAATCTAATCCCTCACAAATTATATCTTAGCCACAAATCAAAATCCCAACCTTATTCCATTTAGTTACAAAATCAAACTAGAAAAGAAAAGAAAACAAAACAAAAAGCCCTATCCATCTACAACCACCAGCTCTCTTTCCCCCAACATCACCTTCTCTCTGCAAATAGCTCATTAGTGAACCCTCTTCTCCACTTCACCTGCATCCACCCTGTGGGAGAGAGGAGATAGAGGAGATGGAAGAAGGTAGCATAGAGATCGGATGACAAAGGAGCGAGAAACGGCGCATGGAGCAGGCCAGAAGTGCTCCCGGTCGATCGCCCGGTCACCGGTGGAGGAGGCCGGTCGACCGGCGTGCACGAGCGTGCACAGGAAGGAGTGGTCGACCGGGCCCGGTCGACCGGCCCGGTCGACCGACTGAAAGCAGGCCAGTCTCGGTTAGGTGCGGTCGACCAGGCCAGTCGACAGTGGCATGGGTCGGTCGACCGGCCCGGTCACCGACAGGCGCGTTTGACTTTCCTTTTAGGATTCGAATTCTTTTTCTGGATGGGATTGAATCCAACCTGGGTTTCCATAAATTCAGGGACTCTGTGGCTATAATAGAGGCTAGAGGCCTCATGTATTGTATCCCTAAGAATCCCACTGAAAATCTCCATTGGAAATTCCTTGAAGAAGGAATAATTTGTAATTGATTGTTGAATCAATAAAATCTCTCTCTCCCTTGCCCCGAGGACGTAGGCATATTTTCGAACCTCGTTAAATTTGTGAGTTGATTACTTTTCTCTGTTGTTTGCTATTGCTGTCGTGTTGGTTGTTTCTCGGCTGCATCGAGTCTCCGCCAGGTGGGTGGATTCCTTAAGGGTGATTGTTGTGTTTCCCCGACCTGCTGCGCACAACAAGTGGTATCAGAGCATCCCAGGTTCGACGTGGGATCATATGTTGATTCGAAGGGCATCTGTTACTGATTGGCGGAGATCGTGTGTCGATTTCGGATCAGAGTTGGACTGTTTGTGGGATCGTGTGTCGATCTCAGAACAGCGTGTGAAGATTGCTCGAGGAATCAAGTTGGTGGAGTAGATTGCTTTGGAAATTCTTCGAGAGTTTCGCAGTGGAGGTAAAGATCTTGTCTTTATCTAGTTTGTTTTATCTAACTCCGTTTGTTTCATATGGTTTGAGGAATCAGTTGAGAAGATGGCTGGAGAAAGTACATCGGTGAGATCCATGAATCTACATCCAAGGATTGATGTGGTGAAGTTCAACGGGATGAACAACTTTGGTATGTGGAGGTGTGAGGTTATGGATGCGGCTGACGGCATCAAACCTCGAAGACACCCTACGGTTGGAGAAGAAGCGCGCATCAACGAC